>JABTTQ020001837.1:0-25000 GCA_016081115.2 Rehmannia glutinosa | reverse complement strand
ATCTTCGATGATTTAGCTGACCTTGCAGGAAAAACTGAAGAAGACTGTGTCTCTGATCTAATTGAGACAAATAATACACCGAGTCGATCCACTGAAATCGAAGTTGAACCAAGTGTTACAACGAGATGTTGTTGCAAGTGTTCCAACAGACAGATCTTTGAGACACCGGCAGAAAGACTGTAAACACACTGCACAAACAGACTCGAAACCGAATCGATCATGAGAATGAACAAAACCAAGTACTTGATGATCATGTGACTGATCGTACCAGAGACATACCAAGCAGAATTTAGAAAAATCACCCAACCACTCAAGTAATAGGTGAAGTTACTGAAGGTGTACGAACACGAAGAAATGAGAAGGTAAACTACCGTGACATGGTAAGAAATGCATACTTGTCTTCAAACTGCACTCTGGTAAGAACTTGCTGCTTTATCTCTAATTTTGAGCCTATGAATGTTAATGAGGCTTTGAAAGATGAATTTTGGATTAATGCTATGCAAGATGAACTTGATCAATTTGCTAAAAATGATGTATGATATTTAGTTCCTAAACCTGATTATGTGAATGTAATTGGTACTAAATGGATTTTCAAAAACAAAACTGATGAATCTGGGAACATTGTGCGTAATAAAGCTCGTTTGGTGGCTCAAGGGTATACACAGGTTGAGGGGGTTGACTTTGATGAAACCTTTGCTCCTGTAGCCCGGATTGAGTCCATTAGACTTCTACTTGCTATAGTCTGTCATCTTGGTCTTACACTTCACCAAATGAATGTCAAAAATGCTTTTCTAAATGGGATTTTAAATGAAGAGGCTTATGTTGAACAACCAAAAGGTTTTGAAGATCCCTATAAGCCAAACCATGTGTTTAAACTTAAAAAAGCTCTTTATGGTCTTAAACAAGCCCCTAGAGCTTGGTATGGAAGATTAACTGAGCATTTACTTCAAATGGGTTGTAAACGTGGTGAAGTGGACAAGACTCTTTTCATTCAAAGAACTAATCATAGCATTTTAATTGCTCAAGTATATGTGGATGACATTGTGTTTGGTGCTTCTAGTCAAAAATTGTTGAATGAATTTGTTGATTGTGTGTCGTCTACATTTGAAATGAGTATGGTTGGTGAATTGAATTACTTTTTGGGCTTACAAATCAAACAATCGAAGGATGGGATTTTTATTTCTCAAAGCAAATATGCACGAAATTTGGTGAGGAAATTCAACTTAGATAGTGCATCCCATATGAAAACTCCCATGGGTTCGAGTCAAAAACTTAGTAGAGAAGATGTTGCTGAAAGTGTTGATAACACTTTATATAGAAGCATGATAGGTAGTCTGTTGTATTTAACTGCTAGCCGTCCTGATATCATGTATAGTGTGTGTTTGTGTGCTCGTTATCAAGCCAATCCTAAGATCACTCATTTGAAAGCCTTGAAAAGAATTATTCGATATATTGGAGGCACCACTAATCTAGGAATTTGGTACACTAAAGATACAAACACTAATCTAGTTGGTTTTAGTGACTCTGACTGGGTTGGAGACGTTGATGATAGAAAAAGTACAACAGGTGGTTGTTTCTACCTTGGTAATAATTTGGTATCTTGGTACAGTCGTAAACAAAATTGTGTTTCACTTTCGACTGCTGAATTTGAATATGTTGTTGTTGGGAGTTGTTGTTCCCAATTGCTTTGGATGAATCAAATGATTGAGGATTATGGTCTTCATAGTGATATCTTAACCATTTATTGTGATAATTCAAGTGCTATTGATATTTCAAAGAATCCGGTACAACACTCTCGCACAAAACACATAGACATAAGACACCACTTTATTCGTGATTTGGTTGAGAAAAACATTATTCACATAGAACACATTGGTACTGAAAATCAGTTAGCTGATATTTTCACCAAAATTTTAGATTTGAGAGATTTTCCACTCTAAGGAAGTCTCTTGGTTTATGTGCGATCTAACACTGTTCATATAAGTGTTGCAGCCTACACAGTAACACCTGCTGCAACACCTTTCCTGTTTGTTTTTTTTTTTGTTTTCCTTGCATTCATGCATTTAGTTAGATTTGCATCTACACGACGAAATTAGTTTGACAAAGTTCTGGTAATGTACCCAAGAGTGTTCACTTGATAAGCTGATGTGAGTGGATGTTTCCAATCTACAAAATCATTAATATATTTTACCCAGGCGATGAGTTTCAAAAAAATATATCGATCATGTTTTGAGGCCTTTGAGGGAAACAACTACCTCCCCACTGAGTGCAGCTAATCCTTTTGACCAATTCTTACCTTATAAAAGTGTTTTAAGCGGCATGATCTTGTGATAAAAAGCTACCTTTGGGTTTTGTGTGAAAGCTACCCACTGGCTAAATCTGGCATGAATCTTGGAAAAATCATAAGAAAAACTCGAAAAATCCTATATTCTGGGTATGCGGATCACTATTCATTGAATCGGCGTAAAGGTGTCTCTCAAGGTGTTACAACACTCGGTACAATGTCAGCTAATATTAGTCCCCCACTTGTGTGTCGTTTACTTTTAGTTTTTGTTCCATATCTAGACATAATTAGGACATGCATTTTTGGTGAAAATTGATGAATAACAGAATTTCGGAATCCCTTGGATATTATGCGATCTTGATTTTTCTCTTCTTAATTGGTGAATCTTGTGGTGATTTAAGTTTTGTGGTGTTATATGGATTGTGATATACATGGATATATTTGAAATTATCTCAGCACTATCTTATCTATATTTGCGGTTAAGTGTTTCATATATTTTGGAGACTTGTAATTTGAAATCAAATTTGAAAAATCTGTCTTTTAATTTTCTTCCCGTTTTTTTTGGGAAATTGGATACAATTGGGTCTATATCTCTCTCCTATCAACCGCCTCTTATGTGCAGAGTACTTAAAGTGATTGACTTATTTCTTATCACACTTCACATCACACTCTGTCACTACTCTCTCTCAACTTCTATTTCTCCGCTCACTTTTCACTGTGCTTCTTCTTCGATTTTTTTGAGAATTTTTTTTTGTTGCATATTCGCTGTCTACTAATCAACAATGAAGAGGATTTTTTCAGAAATTTCAGGAATTTTCAGTCCGACTGCTAGTCCGACTTCATCTTCCACTTCTCAACCTATCGCAAGTACGACTCCATCAACTCCTGCCAAATCCTCCGGCGAATCAGCGTCGATTAACCCCCCAGTGCAATCTACGCCACCACCTTCGATTACAGGAGTCGATGCAGGTGCTGCAACACCCCCTCCAGCACCCTCGATTCCAAATCTTGAAAACCTTGTTGCTTCTACGGAACAGAGTACTCCCGTTGGAGAAACCCCAAAATCTCCGACTACCTCTGTTCCAGTCGAAGAATCCAAAAATTTGCCAGAAAATGAACCCACATCCACAGAAAATCCGCAAGAAACCCCACAAGAAAACCCACTTGAAAATCTTGATGATATCTTGGATCCAAACACCGCCATGATTCTAGGCTCTGAAACCCCAACTCCGATTGGTGTCTTTCCGCCAGATGATACTGAAAATACCATCAATGTTGATGATCTCCCGGATATGGCCACTCACAAAACACCCCTAAACCCTCAAACTTCTACGATTTCGAAAAAGAGGGGTTTTGCCTCGACTGTAGGCATGGGGTCACCATCGCAAGGAAATCCGAAAAGAGAAAAGAAGCATGTTAGACGGTCATCCAAGAAAGGGGGAGAACCGTCATTGTTCCCTGATATTCCGTTGCAATCTGATTCCAATGAGGATATTTCCAAGTATGTGATGGCCCGGCGATCAAGAACTAGGAGCTTGGTCAAGAAACCCACAGTCTCGAAGCCTCCGGCCAAGAAAACTCCCGTTAGAAAACCTCCGGCCAAAAAAGCGACTCCGACCACTCCGCGCAAGAAGAAAGGTACATCTGAGTCTGGGTCTGGTTTGAAAGAACAGGGAAAAGTGTCCGACAAAGGTTCTGCAGATGAAGGGGCTGAAATCTTGGAATCTTTAAAGACTAGTGCAGGGTCAAGTACAACACAGAGAGCTGGTAAAAGTGTTGCTACTCCTGTTCCAACACCTTCTAACTCAGAGCGGACCGAGTCAGATATCTCCAGTGATGAGGACTTTGATGCCCGGAAGGAGGATAATAAAGATGATGACACCGACCCTGAGTTGGTGCCTGAGACAGAAATTGAAAAGGCTGCATCAAGTGCTGCTCCAAGTGTTGCCACTCCTGTTGCAACACCTGATTCAGCTGTGCATTCTGAAGCTGCTGCAACTCCTTCATCCGATACATCTGCTGAATCCGTTGTTGCTTTGACTGAGGACTTTGAGATAAGTAAAGCATACTCTTTTTCCTTTTAAACTGAAGGTGCTTTCAAACATTTTAAATCCATGGATGATCGTAAGTTTATTTGTGAAAAGCGAATTGAGCACGATCTTTTTGAGAAAAATAATATCGTTCAGTTGTTTCAAAAGAGAAATTTGCTGAGTACTGTGACCACAACACTGTCGTTTGTTAGGAATGTGGTCTTGGAATTTTATGATAATCTAGAGTCTATAGCCAAGAACCGAAGGTCTGCAAAGTATGGTAAGGTGTTTGTACGAAACAAAGTTTATGACTTTTCTCCCCAAGTCATTAACACTTTTTATGGCACCCCTGAGTTTGAAGAAGGTGCCTTAGTGGATGATTACAATGAGGTTGTTCGCACCATAACTGGGAACCGAGTTCAGAATTGGCCTGTTCATCCTTCGAAATTTCCCGCTTCTAGACTCACATCCCTCTACTCGGTTTTACACAAAATTTCAGTGCAAAATTGGATCCCAACCTCTCACAGCACGTCGGTTGCAAAAGAACAGGTTGTGGTTCTGTTTAAAATTGGGACAGGGATCCCCTTGAATTTTGGCCAATTCGTGTTTGATATGGTAATGGGGTTTGTTGAATCTTCCGTGTCACATGCTTTACCGTATCCTTCATTGATTTATCTCATGTTGAGTTCTCAAGGTCTGAATTTGATGAGTGGAGACTCCTTCTCACCTGAACCGGAACTGTTTACAATTTCTCATAAGTTGTTCAAAGGGGATAGGGAGAAGGACCTGCCTCTTCGCTTCCCTGGTGAAGATGGTCCTGAACCTATTCCTCCTGTGGCATCTGAGGGTGTTCCACCGAGTGTTCCACCTTTTTCTCCCAACACTTCTAACTTTCCTATGCCTGCTTTTGACTTTGCATCTGCTACTTCTGTTGCTGAGACTTTTATGCAGAGACAATTGGCCTTTGCCGAACATCAAATAACTCTGGCCAAACAGCACATTCAGTACTTTGAAAACTTCAAAGCCCATCTACTTGGCTTGCTCTCACCTTCTGGACAAAAAGGGGGAGATGAGGCCGGTCCAAGTACTGAACCGAGCTTTAGTGGAGGGGGAGATGCTTCGCTTGGCGCAAAGGATGGAGCTGAAACAGGAACGGATAAAGGAAAGGAAGCAGTTGGGGATGATATGGACTTAAACTTTGATTTTGAAGACGACTTATATAAATTCGATTAAATGTCTGCTGGTGTACTTAAACTTTTTGGCATGTTTTAGCACTTTTGTTACTTAGAACTTATAATGGGATATTCTAATATCTTTTGATGTGCTAACATTTCATAATGTTTGTACTCTGCATTTTGAGTCTGTTGACTCTTGCTCTCATTCACTATTATTGTGTTTACATACTAACCATTCTATGCAGATTTGAGGTGTTCATGAAAGTGTTCTATCCTATGAAGGAACACTTTGTGAAGCAGGGCGATTTTTTATTAAGGGGGAGAAAAATTTGTTTTCACTGTTTTTCAACTAAGGGGGAGTTACTTACTTATTGTTATAAATCCTTTGCTTGAGTTTGATGTTTTGTCCAGAAAGGCAAAAAGGGGGAGAATGTTAATTCCGTATTTTTACGGAAATTAATATTTTTTTTATTTTCGAAAATTTCAAATTTAAGTGTTTTGCCTTTCTTGGTTATTTCTTGAATTAGGATTTATTAAATAAAGGAAGTTGATTTAGAAAAGGATTTTATTAAAACTGGATTCTTGTGTTTTAGATTGATATGAAAGGATCGATTTTGTAGGGATGTGTTTAAAAGAGTTCTAGTCCTTATATGATTAGGAATCATATTTCCATTATGTTTCTTTACTTCTTTGTTTTATAGGGACTCAAACTCTTCAATGGATTGCATATATAAGGAGGACGATCCCCACATAATTTAGTAGGTAGAATTACAACTGAGAGAGCATATATCTGAGAGAGATCGAATTTTACAAGAGAGAAATAAAGTCTGATATACTACACAGTTCAGAGTGTTGAAGGAAGTCTGTTGAAGTACCAGTTCAACACCTGAAGATCGAGCATCTTTGTTTCTCTATTTTCGTCCATCTATTGTTTGTTTAGAAGTTCTGAATAGCTCATATTCTTTCTTTTGGACGAGTTGTTTTACAAAGTATAGATCTACTCATGCAAAGGAGTTTTGATAGGTTTCGTACTAGTTGAGTCATTCGATTGAGTTCTGTAAACGATACTTCAACTAGTGAATATATTTCGCCCTACTGGCACAAGTATTTTTATACTTGTAGACAAATTTTATCTCTGAGTTTACTTTTATCCGCTGCGAGTTGGTATAAGTGTTACTGGCACTTGTAACAACACTTTATTCTGAGAAAGTTTGGGACCTTAAATTCTTTCAACTTGAATTTTGCATTATTCTCTTGTGCCTCTATTTGTCCTGTTTGGTATATTGATATAATTGTATTTTATTATTTATTGTTGAATATTAGGATGTGATTGAATTAATACAATGACTTAATCAAAACTTCTACTTATTTTAAATTTAATGTATTGTTTTTCATTTTTATATGTGATAATGGACAGTTGTCCACTTTATGTTTTGTAAAAATAAAAAATAGTCATATTTTTCGAAAACATGTTTTTAGTCATTTTGATACGGCCATACTCTTCTTGTGTTCTCAGATGAGGTACTTAATTATATTTCAAAAAACTGATACGTTTTCCGGTACCGAGTCGTGGACCGGTCCCTAGAAATGAAAAAAAAAAAGACAAAGGGAAATTTGAACTCAAAAATAGCTAAAAAAAACATGGTTAAAACTATTTTTATTATGTAGAAGTGGCCAAAAATTCGAGGGATTCTTTTTATATTAATATTATAGTTGGGCCCCCTACCCAAAATTCCTAGCTTCGTCACTGATTTTACTGTTTATATGGTACTCTCAACCCACGGCCTCTGCTGTTCTTACATGCCCATATCTGTTTTATTTATTATGTTAAGTTAGTAGGTTCAAAAATATTCTTGTTTTGTTATTTGGGGGTTTGTTGCATTTGTTTCGTGGTTTACTTTTTCATTTGTTTTATGAGAATCATGGCTTTATGAAACGTGATTTTGGATATTTGCATGTGTGTTTTGTTTAATGTTGAACTTTGTGTCTATAAATATGATTGTTTTACCTTTTGGGTTTGATGATGTGAGTTTTGTTCAAAGCAATTATGAAAATGGGGTTTTCTGTTTAGTCTTAGTTATAATACTCTTCACCCAAAACCATTGTTCTTTTTAGATTAAGGTCATTGATTAGATAATCATCTACAGATGTATGAATGTATTCTTTGTGTGTAATTCTTGGTACTGATTATTTGTCTACATCAATGTAATTTTTGTGTGTAATTCTTGGTTATGAGATACTAGGTTATAAGAGTATGTGTGATGTGTAATGTTATGACTTATGAATCATGCTATTCTGTTGTTATGAGGAGGGGTGCCTCTTCTTGCAAAGTTAGAAGTAGGAAGAATGCATTACTGCAAATAAAAGTTCGTGGACTATACGGGCACATTCCAAAGACTTTAAGACTCCCTGGAGGTCGTAGGCCATGCATCATCTCGAGTAGCTATGGATCGCCCCGCTGTGAGATTTTCTTTCCAAATAGCCGGCATACTTATCCTGTAAATGCAGATTTCAGAAACTTCACTATCGCCGGGCAGTCTATGTTGGAAATAAACTTGATTTAGCCCAAGTAATATTGGGCTTGGGAGACTAGTTTTAAGATGAAAGAAAAAATAAGAATCCAAGTCCAAATGGCCCAAGTTCTAGAATTTATCTAGAAAAGACCCTTGAAAATATCTTAGATATTATTTGTAGAACACAAAAACTCCTATCAGACCGTCTAATGGGTCTGATATGTTAGACGGATCTGACCCGTGGACCCAGTGGCATTTCAGTAATATTAGCAGTAGTGTTTAGTAATTTTCAAGGACCACCGATATTAACAGTCCTTCTGAAAAATATTAGTCGTCCTTCTAAAATGTATTATCAGTTATTCTGAAATGTATTAGTAGTTCCCTAAAGAGTTTTTTAGTATTTTCCCTGAATATACTCCCAAAATGTATTAGCAGTCACTCAAAAAGTATTAGTAGTTCCTCGAAAAAATATTAATAGTTCCTTGAATATAATTAAATTTTTCTCCCGAAATTTATTAACAGTCATTTTGAAAAATATCAGCCGTCCTTCTAAAATGTATTAGCAGTTATTCTGAAATGTATTAGTAGTTTCCCTTAATATAATTAAATTTTCTCCTGAAATGTATTAACAGTCCTTCTGAAAAGTATTAGCCCAGCCTTCTAAAAAGTATTAGCAGTTATTCTAAAATGTATTAGTAGTTCCTTGAAGAGTATTTTAGTATTTCTCATAAATATACTCCCAAAATATATTAGTTTACGAATCACATAAATATGCTTAAATATGCAACAAAATAATTCTATCTATACATCATACTGTATTGAAAAATCAACACAAGAAACAATCCTATATGAGGAACATAAACAAAACTAATATGCAACAAAATATTCTATTTATACATCATAACTGTTTTTAAAATCAACAGTAAAAAAAATACATATATAAAGTCTGAGACTCGTTGCCATGGCATGACAATACTTCATTAAACTCATCAACAACAATGGCATGACAATACTTCATTTGAAGATTTAAAATCTCAGACTCGTTGCCCCTTTGGACACCACATCCCCAGCCTCTCACAGTCCTACCTTGCCCCCTGAAAAAATATGCATATATAAGTCAATAATTATGTGTATATATATTTCATGACTGATGCATGATTCATAAACATAACATGACAATCAAAACACTTAACATCTAAAAACATTAAAAAGGTCCTATCTATGTAATAAACATGATTTATACATACATTACACTATTCTCACTATATCCATTATGATGCACAGGAACAAAGTCAAAAAAAACTCTCACAACAAAAACAATGAAGAACAATGCTTGAAAAAAATGATCTAAAAATATATTCATATTGTCGCATACATACTTACTGACAGATGCATCATTCAATACAAACATAAAGAACATGAGAGTGACTACATAAAACCTAACTGCAAAATACAACATGTTGAGCCAACACAAAAAAAAAAAAAAAAACATCCAGCCTTTTTACCAAACCACCCAAAAACTGGAAAAAAACAATCAAAAGAACATGAGAGTGACCACATAAAAACTGAAGATTTCACAAAATCCATAAAAAATAAGTGATTTTTAATGAAAACAAGTCCCTTAACAACATGCAAAAAAAAAACCGAGAACAAAAAAAGAGAAAAAATAAAATCAAACTAAAGAGTACATCAAACAATTGTTAAAGGATAAAACATACCTAGAACGAAAGAGAACCCTTCGGCTTCTTCGCCTGCCTCTTGTGTCGCCAGTTTTCTTTCTCTCTTCTTTTCCAATCGCCTAGAGTGCTCTGTAATTTCTTTGCAAGTGTGAGAATGTGAAGAAATGTGATGGACGTTTGAATCTAATCGGCAGCAAAAATCGCGGGCAAAATCTATTCTCTCTCTCACTTACCATATAAAATTGCATATTTGTCCTTATTTAAGAAATCGCCCCATCGTGTATTTACCAAATTATCCTTGTAACTGATTAAATCGTTTTTAATTACCTTAATTAATGAAATAATCACAACCATCCAAAATTAAAAATAAATGGATCATATTAGTCCCTACGGTCTCACCCTGGCATATTGGTCTCATTTGAACTAATACATATATATATATGTATATATAAATGTGTGAGATTAATTATTAATTTATATATTTTAGTATTAGTTTTAATTATTAATTCTTTATTCATGTCATAAAAGCCTTCAAATTTTGTTTTAGGGAAAAGATCGCTATATATATTTGTAATATTTTTAGATTTATAATATTTTTCTCAATATTTACATAACGTATAATATTCTTATAAGATATTTTACCAAGATATATGTATAAAATTCATAATATATTTATTACTACTCTTATTTTTTAAGATTTTGTATATTTTAAGATAAATTATTCTATTTTCATAATAAAGAAAAACGAAAATTTAGAGATCTGGAATTTATGACACACCAACTGTTAAATTCTCATTATTTGCATCAAGACAACTGTTATTTAGAGGTGGGAATATTTCTATTCAAGTATCGTTTGTCATTATTAAATGCTTCGTATATGTGTTTTCGTTTATGTGCAATGTAAAAAGAGGAGATCATGTTAGTTAGGGGCCGTAAATAGGCTCGGGATCAAAAGTATCCTCCGAGTAGCCCGCAAATGCTAAATTTATTAACTGGCCAGTCAGAGGAACTAGTCAGGGTCCATAAATAGGTCCGAGATCGAAGTTGATCTTCGGGTTAAGCCAGTCAGAGGAAATTACAGAGGAAAATTACATGTTGAAAATTTACGATTGTGCCTATATGTTGTATTTAGTTTTGACAAGCGTGTCCCCACTGAGCGAGTTGGAAGCTCATCCCATATTTATTAACATCTTTCAGGTTGAGGAACCCGGGCGAGGATTAGATGTGGTGGATGCAAAGTCAACAATTATTATTTAATTTGAAAATTTTAGAAAAACTTTATTTTATTGATGATTTTGAACTATTGTGATTGCAAGTATTTTATTTTTAGTGGACAAATATTTTTGGATATAAAGTATTTTATTTATTTAGATGCAAAATTTTTAATTATAGACTATGTTTTATAGAAGATGTTCTTTTATAGATCTTTTATTTAATTACTTGAATTTTAAAAAAATGGGTCGTTACAACAGCTTACTTACTTGATTATGACTTTAAACATTCAAGGTCATATTTTTCTCTCTTTATAAAATCCAATTATGTTTTTGTGCTAATCTTATGTGTTTATGTTGATGATATTATATTGGTTGGAAACAATATAAAAGATATCACTGACATAAAACAACATCTTGATAACAAGTTTACAATCAATGATCTTGGAACCCTCAAGTATATATTGGGAATTGAAATAACTAGAACTACAAAAGGCATTCATCTTTGCCAAAGAAAGTATGCTATTGATTTATTAACAGATACATGTTATATTGGTTGTAAGCCAATTTCAACACCAATGGATTCCAAACTTAATTTCTTAAATGATGATACAACACCTTTACAAGATCCATCTCAATATAGAAGGCTTATTGGCAGGATGGTATATCTAACCATCACTAGACCTGATCTATCCTACAGTATTCAAACATTGAGTCAATTTTTATCTAAGCCTAATGTCTCTCATTTAGCTGCAGCTCACAGGGTCCTCAGGTACATCAAAGGATCCCCAGGCAAAGGTCTTTACTACCCTGCTAACTCCATTCTCCAACTCAAAGGCTTCAGTAATGCAGATTGGGCAAGATGTCTAGATGCAAGGAGAAGCATCAATGGATATGTTGTGTACTTAGGTAATTCTCTCATTTCTTGGAAAGCAAAGAAGCAACCCACTGTTAGCCGTTCCTCAGCTAAAGCAGAATATATGGCCGTAGTCTTGATCACTTGTGAAGTCCAATGACTAACATATCTTCTTCATGACCTTCAAATTGATCATCACAAACCAGCCCTAGTCTATACTGACAGCAAGTCAGACTACTGCATATCCCAAAACTCATTTGATTATGAACGAACAAAGCATATTCAGCTAGATTGCCACTTTGTCAGAGGGAAAATATAAGAAGGATTACTAAAGCTTTTATGCATTCCCTCTACACAACAAAATGCAAATATACTCACAAAACCTTTACCTGCTCTTTTATTCAATCATTTTATTTGCAAGTTGGGCATAATTAACATTCATGCTCCACTTGAGGGGGGTATCAAGATGTACACTCAAATGTAGAGTAAATGTAATGTAAATTACATCTATGCCAATGTAACAGTAAAGTAGTTAAATTAGTTAAGTGATTAGATTAGTTAGTTGATCATATAGCTTATATATATACATGTACTCTTCATTAAATCATTCATATTAAAAGTTCAGATTTCATTTTCTATTGATCAATGTACAATTTTTTAGATATTCACAGTTTTCATGATTTAAGTCACTGATTATCTAACTGATTATTCATTTACATAATTTTTTTTTTTCATTTTTTGGGTTTTGGATAGGAAACAATCAAGTTACATGCATGCACACATGCTACTACTAGTTAAACAAAACATGCATTCAACTTATGTGTGGATAATTTCTTTAAAAAAAAAAGAAGGAACAAAAACTTGTGTATGGATATATCCACTGGCGGAGCCAGTATAGGACGAGTGCGGTCCATGGACCGCACTCAATTAAACTGACCAATGACCATAACCATAGGTTATATTAAAAAAATAAAAAAATTATGTCCATTCAAGGCCAAATGCCCATACTCACATGATGAGTTATAGGATCCTCGGGAAAAAACCCATAGATCACAGGTCGATAGTAACTTTAAAGGACAAAAGACAGATATTAGAGAACAAAAAGCAAAAAAGTCCCATTAATTAAATATATCAAAAACAAAATAGACTCTTGAAAAACCTACTCACCACAATCAACCACAACAGGATACAAAGTAATATATCTTTATCTTTTTTTTTCTTGCCTTTCTCTTCTTTTTTAAATATTAGAAGCATTTTAAAGTCAGATTTTTTTTTTTGGAGGGAACTAAAATTTTTATTTTTTATAACAAGAAATAAATAAGTAAGATTTTAATGGTTTGGGAGATCAAGTTTGAAGAACATATTTATTCCAAGGTACAACTTGCTTATTTTTATTAAAATATTTTTTATTTTCTATTTATTAAAATTTCGACACGAGAAAGGAATGCCGAAATGATAAAATTTCCGACCGCACTGTCCGGAAATCCTAACTACGCCACTGGATATATCGCATGTAATATACTGCTATGTGCTCTGCCGCTGCAACCCTAGCTTTCCCAACTTCAACATTCGGTATGACAAGCGTATTTGGAACACTACCATCCGTCTATACGAGGAAACGAGCACAAGATAAAAGAAAAATTAGAGATCCGAGAAAAGGATTTCCTTGATTTAAGTCCCTAATTTTTTTTCCTAAAAAACTTCGGCCCTGATTTAAGTCACTAATTTTTTTTTCGTAAAAAAATTCGGCCCTGATTTAAGTCACTAATTATCTATCTGATTACTCATCTACAAAATTTTTAATTTTTTTTATTTTGGATAAGAATGTAAGTTTTTTTCCTTTTGATTAAGGAAATCATATTGATATATTTTTCATATGTGGTCTATATCATTTCCATATCTGATTGACACAAATCTTGGCTAGCTAATTATACCAATAATCATGGAAGATTCTTACCAATTTGGTAAGATCTCTTGATGGACGAGATCATCTATAAATTAGTATTCGAGGTCCCTAAGCCTACTCACAGTTAGAAAACGAATTCCATTATCGTGCGAGAGCAAGGACTTAGAAGAACTCTCAGAATTACGACGAAATCAATTCTCAAACATCGTCGGAAGAACTAGCAATGACTGGAGGTAATTCGATTCAATTTCGTTTCCGCCTTCTCGTCTTCATTATGATTAGAATACGATTTTGTATTATGTGATTATTTTACAAAAAACAATCAGATTACATGCATGCATGCACGCACACTACTACTGGTTAAAAATAGATATAGGCATTCAGTTTGGGTATGGATAATTTCTTAAAGTTAAAACAAAAAACAAAAAAAAAGAAAGAAACTTGTGTATGGATATATCACATGTGCTAGTGCTCTTCCTCGCAACCCTAGCTTTCCTAACTTCAACATTTGCTATGACAAGCCATATAGGGAATTATACCTTCCGATCGTATGAGGAAAAGAAGCGGAGATAAAGACAAATTAGAGACAATCAAGATTCGACAATTGATGCTACACAAATAGAAAAGAACATTTGCTAACAACCACACTTGACTCATCCAAGCACGTCAAATGACAAACTACAATTGCTAAAATAGGTGTCATGTATAACATATGGCTCATTCCAGCCAATATGAGTTTATACCAAATCCTTTCCTCTAAACTAGAACTAATTCCTATCAATTGAAACTTTCTTTGTTCAAAATACCATATACGCATAGTTGCAAGCTGCCAAAACCAATGTGACATATATGGAAATGGATTTCAGACCACACGTGTTTGTTGTATGATAGAAACAATACATGAACACAATCTTCGCTAACATCAATTGATAAAAAATATCAAACCTCCAGCTCCTACCCATTGAACGCAATCTAAGCAACTAAACTTTTTATCCTTTATACCAGATTATGCTTGTCTTACAAGGATAGGTGTACTTCAAGAATATCATTCCTGGATATAAGGTGACCATTTATTGCCAAGTTGCGATAAAAGACGAAGAGCACGAACAATTCAAAGATCACGAAAAAATTTGCGCATTACATGGTCAATGGGTGGACACTGAAAGAGGATTGATGTATTATTTCTGGTGGAATAATCTTCATTTAGGATTACAAGTTTACTAGTTGGGGGCTCTACTTAAAGATATAGATAGATGTATCGAGTATTCTTAATGATGGCATCATTGATTCCTTTCTGGTGTTTGCAAAATGTATTATGGGATGGAGAGCAATTAACATACTTGTCTTTATAACGAGGCAGAGAATGAGACAAAGTTGTACAGAGACATTTTCCACAAACCCATTTGTTTCGTTGCATTTTCTAGGTGGTGCGGCCCAACTACATACAGGTTCAATTTCAGGTCTTATAACAAAACAATGTACATTATAGAAACCAAATATGGTATCGCTCAATCTTTGTAAAGTGTTTGAATTATGGTTCAAACTTGAGTTTTTGGACACAAGATAATTTGGTGGGAGAAAACTTATTATTGATTCTCAAATTTTGGAGCAAGATTAGCCATATTTATACTAACACACATTTCTAATCAATAACTAGGATTATATTATACATTTTAATCTAACGGGTACAATACATCTATTAGAATTATCTATCAAAATATCTATCATTCTAAAATTCTCCTCAACTGTTTATACTAAAAATATCTAGAATTTTGAGACAATTCTAAAACAAATTTTTAGATCTTGGATTTATAGGCAGTGGCGGAACCACCTAGACTAAGCCCCCCTTAACTTTTCCCCTTTTACTACATATATATATATATATATATATATATGTGTGTGTGTGTGTGTGTGTGTGTAATATTTTAGTACTTTTGTCTCAACTCAAATTGTTGATCAATAAAATTTGTTGTAAACCACATAAGCCATGACTATTAACTTTAAGTTTGAATAAACTATTGTGTAGATCTTGATATATATCATAATATTTAAAATAGTGGTAAATCTTGATTAGAATTTATATATTTTAAATTATTTAACTATGAATATTGATGTAATTTTTTGATGCAAAAATAATATATTTAGATATGGTTATCATATATATATATATATGGGGAGGATACAATGAGACCACATATTATAGTGAGACAATGTGGACTCATCTCGACCCTCCATTATCTATATCAATGGCTAAGATAAATAGGGGCTAAAATTACATTAAATACTTAATTAAAGCAAAATAAGGGTATTATTGTCAAAACAAACATGTGGGGGACCATCCAAATATGGAATCAGTTATTAGGAGAGAGAAAATCACGTGGGGAGAGAGAAAATCGCGCTGGAGAGAGAAAATCACGCATGTGCGCTGCCATGCAGTATGATGTACACTTATCATATATTTGTTGTATACTTAACACTATTTTACTGTATGTTTAACATAATTTTACTGCATATTAAAATGGTCAAACTAAAACATGTGGGGACCGTGAATCAAGGAACTAGTTATAGAGAGAGAGAATCACGCTCATTAACATGTAGGGACCATGGATTAAGTAAATTTAATTATATAGAGAGAGAAAATCACGTTCATTATTGTAATATATATTTAACATATATTTACTGTATATTTAACACTATTATGTTGTATATTTAACATATTTGTATTGCAAGTTACAATTGTCAAACAAAAATATAAGTATACAACAAAACACATATAAGTATACAACAAAACACATATAAGTATACAGCAAAAAAAAACATAAGTATACAGCAATATAAATACATACATCAAAAATTAACTACTTATACATCAAAACGCATATAAGTATACATCGAAAAACATATAAGTGTACAGTAATCCTAACTGCCATAGGCCCTCGTTTTCTCCACGTCAGCATCGTCTTCTTCACCAATCCTCCAATCCTGTCCTTTGTTCTGAAACCCCAAAAATATCTCTCTATATTATCTTCATCATCAGAATCATAAACATCATCATCATGCTCCTCAAGACAATCATCAACATCGCCTGGGTTCCATCAAGACAATCATTAATGACTTTTAGATCATTTTGGAACTTCCGCTGCGGAGGAACAAACCATTTTGCCAAAGAGATCTTCCACTAAGGAATACAGAATGTTGAATGATGCTCAGCTATGGAATCTGACAATCGGTTCATATTGTTCAACTAGTACTAAGAGAATGAACGAGGAAGCCAACCATAAAATTGAGATTTTTATAAATCAGACACCACCCATAGGTTTATGGCGGCGATGATAGCGGCGGCGGCGGCTGCGAGAAGCATCGGGGGATGAAGACGAGAGAGTGCAGAAGAACTGAGCAGTTACCAAAATTGAATGAAAATGTATAATTATACAATTACAATATTGCCCTTTACAGATTTAAAATAAATTAAAAAAGTCTATTAAATTGGGTAAATCTCAACCATCTAAAATTACAGATTTGTGGACAGGATTAGTCCACACTGTCTCACTCTAATTATGTGGTCTCATTTGATCCAATCCCTATATATATATATATATATATATGATATGGATCAAATAGGTCCTCCTACTTGGGGTGAGTCCATGGGGACACATCCTAACCATAGATCAACAATTTTGGGTGGTCCAGATTTTTAGGGTTTTTTATGTTTATTTTTTTTGTTTCAGCAATTAAAAAGGGTAGGGTGGTAATTTGGCACTTTAGAATCAGTTACTAAGATTTCATTCCCTCTTTCACGCAATTTCACCCACTCTTCACGCACACTCTCTCTCCAGTGTTTCAGTTTCAAAAAAAATTCTCTGTTGCTTATGTAGTATAGGGTTGTTGCTTATGTAGTTAATATATCTGTGATGCATGTGTAGTGTATATTCATTGCTTATGTAGTATAGGCTTATCGCTTATGTAGTATGGGTTTGTTGCTTATGACTTGCTTATGTAGTTAATGTATTCGTGGTGCATACGTAGTTTATATTCGTTGCTTATGTAATATAGACTTGTTGCTTATATAGTATGAGTTTGTTGCTTATGACTTGCTTATGTAGTTAATGTATCCGTGGTGCATACGTAGTGTATATTCGTTCCTTATGTAGTATAGACTTGTTGCTTATGTAGTATGGGTTTGTTGCTATGACTTGCTTATGTAGTTAATGTATTCGTGGTGCATACGTAGTGTATATTTGTTGCTTATGTAGTATCGGATTGTTGCTTATGACTTGCTTATGTAGTTAATGGTATATAAACCATGACACATCTACACAAGCAACAAATTACATCTTCATAAGCAAACTTCGAACTGAAGTCAAGCTCTAGCAACTATGGCAAATTGTCTGCAATATTTTTCACACAATAGTGCGTTGAAGAAGAATGATGAATGATTACACAGTAGTGCATTGAAGAAGAAAAAATATGAGATTTGTTCACGTTGAATTTGATGTGAGATTTGCATAGATTGTGTGATCATAATGTGAACAGAATCTCATGAATATTGGGTAATTTTGTAGGATGACTAATTTACCCTTTTCTCTAATTACCAACATTTAATCTGAATTTTTAGCTCTAAAATCACAACCATTGAAAAATCTAGATATGTGGCTAGAATTAGTCCCTATGGACTTACCCTAAGAGGTGGTCTCATATAACCCTCTCCCTATATATATATATATATATATATATATATATATAGGGATTGGATCAAATGAGACCACATAATTAGAGTGAGACAGTGTGGACTAATCATGTCCACAAATATTTAATTTTAGATGGTTGAGATTTACCCAATTTAATAAATATTATTGATTTATTTTAATTCTGAAAAGGGTAGCATTGTAATTGTGTAATTACATACATATAAATACACATGCACAGTCACCAATTTCCGCATCAGCCTGTAAGGGCTCGCGGCCGTTGAGCGAGATCACGTCAAATTCAACTTTGAAGGAAGTTATGGACCCCGCAGTCTCAAGAAATTGATCGGTTATTAACAACTCGAACATGAAAAGCATGAGTGTGTACCAAATTACGCTCTGCATTACTATAATCCGCACCATGAGATTTCCCGAGAAATCGCCGTACATGGCCTTGAGCGGTGGGATTCCCATCACGAGCATGTTTGGTAGGGTGGAGAGAGAGAAGTAGAGAACAGAGTTATCATCCATTCCAAGCTGCCATTTTTGCTGAAAGCTTGCTAGAGGAAAAGGGCGCCGAGGATCACATCAATGTGTACATTATGGGAATTTAATATGATTAATTTTGTATACATTGTGTAATTATATATTTTTCGATGTATAGTTAGACGTGTTTTGCTGTATAAGTAGTTAATTTTCGATGTATGTATTTATGTTTTTATATACTTTTGTTTTTTGTTGTATACTTATATGTGTTTTGTTGTATACTTATATTTTTGTTTTACAATTGTAATATGCAGTAAAATAATATTAAACATACAACAAAATAGTGTTAAGTGTACATCAAATATATGCTAAATATACAGCACAATAATGAGCGTGATTTTCTCTCTCTATATAATTGATTTACTTAATCCACGGTCCCCACATGTTAATGAGCGTGATTCTCTTTCTCTATATAACTGATTCATTGATTCACGGTCCCCACATATTTTTGTTTGACCATTTTAATATGCAGTAAAATTATGCTAAACATACAGTAAAATAGTGTTAAGTATACAGCAAATATATGATAAGTGTACAACATACTGCAGTCGTGGTTGGTACTTCATAAGGAAGGTGAGACCGTTGATTTGACTGCAGTCGTGGAGGGTGGAGAAAAAGCAACTGATGCTGCGGCCGGCGCTGGCGGCATGGTTGGCGCGGAAGGTGATATCCCTGATTCGTCTGCAGGTGTGGAGGGTGGAGATAAAGTAATTGATGAAGCTGGGGCGACGGACATTAATGAGGGTGGAGGCAAAACGAAGAACGAGGTTGGTACTTCAAGGGGCCGTGGCAGAACTAAAGTTTGTGCAAGGAAAAGTCAGAGGAATCCTCGGAAGACTGAAGTACTGACATCCCCATTTAAGCGCAGACAAATAGATGTTCTTTATTAAACCAACAAGCACCACAACATGATAGCAAAATGGGTTTTTGAGAATCCGGATGAGGATAAGTACATATTTCTGGTTTTTGCTTCTTTTATTTACTTTTAATTTTCGTAACAGTTGCTTACATTTTTTTAATTTTTTATAGGGATGAGGTCAAGAATGAAGTTATTTTCAAGGCGGGCGATCGGTTATTGTATAGGGATGAGTTCAAGTCCATGAGACCGGGTCATTATGTCAGCGTAGTTGTGCTTGATGCTTGGTCGGTGATTTTGAACTCCAAGGAGAAAGCTAAAGTTGCTGGGTCGCCGTCCAGATTTTTTGCGACGACGTATTGCACGGTATGTGTTTGTTTTATAGATAGTTTGATATTGCTGTATAGTTAGATATAATTTATTGTATAGTTAGTCTGATTCTTGTGTATTTGGATCTTTGTTTAGATATTTGGATGTCTTTTTTAGATATTGATAGGTTGATGTGGAGTTAGAAATTACTTGTTGTTTAGATATTGATAGGTTGATGTATATTTACCGGGTTTTCTCATATGTATTATAATTAAATTACATGATTTGTGTAAAGTCCAGCACAAGCCTAACAGTAATTATTGCAGATGTTCACTGTTGTGATGCCAAGTAAGGAGCTTGATGACGAAGGTTTGTTGGCATTATTTTCACGTAATTTCGATGCCGAGTTCCCTGAGGCCAATTCTATTAGGCTACAAGCCGTTGATATGGTATTTTGTTGTTTGTCTGCGTTATATTGTGTTTTATTGTTTTAGATTGTCATAGGCTAAAGCCCAAGTCTCATGATGTCTTTCGTTGGTTATTTTTTATCTTATTTTTGCAGTTTTTCTTCCCGATATGCAAGAGTGAACATATTTATGTTATCTGTTATGATATTAAGAGGAGATCCGTCCACATTTTGGACAATTCAAGTGTTGGTGGCACGCACCTGCGCGAAGTATGAGCACACACCGGCGTGGTGTTAAGTTATTTAAATGATTTTACAAAGTGTTTTATTGTATAATTAGACTTACTTTATTGTATATATAGGCTTAGTTTGTTGTATTGTTAGTTATAATCTTAAGTTTACATAAAAGCTTATTTTGATGTATAGTAGTGTTTGTTTCTTGTCAGACGATAGTATAATTTTGTTGTATATTTAGACATAATTTGATGTGTAATAGTATTTTTAACTCGATTTGTTTTCATCGCTTTTAATTGGTTGTTTTTGTTATTCTTTGACAGACGCTTTGTTCTCCAAGTTCTTGCTTGCTCGAGGATGCTACCAATCGTCCTGGGTCGTTGAAAATTCTAATCTGTTGAGGGTTGCAATGCCTTGGAGAGACGAAGAGAATAAGATTGACTGTGGTGTGTTTGCAATGCGCCACATGGAAACGTATATGGGGGGGGAGGGATGCGAATCGGGATGCGGGTCTTGAGAAGGGAAATACTACCTTGCTTAATAAGCCGAGGACGCTATATCATACCGCTATCGTCGAAGACGATATCAATGAAGTTAAAGAGACGGCCGGGCAGAGGCTAAAAATTCTCGATCGGCAAAAAAAAGTGCCTAGGACTCGTATTTGTATTTTTAATCCAAATGGTTTTGGGAATTATGAATGATAATCTAGTTTTTGTGTATTTTGTTTATATTCCATGAAGTATTGTAGTAGTTTTGACCGCTTTAGTGGTTATGGGTTTTAATGGAAATTTGTATCTAGATTTTTAGCCCGAAAGATGAAAACAATTTATCTTTAAATGAAGTTAGTTTTTATATTCAGCTTGTTGCAAATGAATTGGTGTTAAATATACAATGTATTATTATAAAATATGGTGCATGTATTGGCTAATTGAATAGTATTGTCATTACGAGCAAAAATATATAATATATATACATCATAAGGAAGCTAAATATACAAAAAAATACGTTAAATATGCAAATTAAAATATACAAACATAAAACATGTATAAGTGTACAACTCGAAACCATTATGTGCACAACATAAACACGATAACCACACAGCAAAGACACATTAAACATGCAGTATTAAACATATAGCATAAAACATGTATAAGTGTACATCATTAAACCATCATGTGCACAAAGATAAACACGATAACCACAAAAGAAAGAACTGCTTGATATGCAGGGTATAAAAGATCGTCATATATCAACTGAATCATTGCAAAGCGTCTAAATTGTTTAACAAAAACTGAAAAGTACATATTGTTATGATTGAGTAACAGTCCGTTTGGGGCAGGTCCTGCTATTATGTGTCGTGACCTCACCGCACGCCCCACAGCGTCTCTTGAGCTTTGTGCTTGCTTTGATAGCTTTCTCCTTTTGACTTTGTAATCGACTCTTCAACCGGCTACCACTCCCTTTATTTTTTGCTTGTTTTGGCGGTAACACTGTGACATCTACATTGGATGTGGATCCACAATACGTCTCGAGCACCTTTTTCTTGTTCATTTGTGAATTTTGTGGTTCGTTGTCTAGTAACATCATGTCCTTTTGTTCAGAGATTAAAACTGAAAATTCCTTCAATTTTTGTATGTTCCCCTGCGCCATTCCTATGCAAAGCAATGGAAATCCGACCAAATTTTGTTCATAGTTGAGTTTTCTCCTCTCCACCAAGAAATTGGTATAGACGTCCATTATTGGCCACAAATGACGCTGTTTTTGTCCATCTTGTAAGCAGGTGTTTCTCGGGAATAATCGACATATCTTTGAAGACTACAAACATATCTTTGGAAAATTAGACCATGTTGTTCAAACATTTTGCACGTGCATGTCGCCTCCTTTTCAATTATACTTTGTAGAAAACAATGTATGTTTGTTTTGTGGCGTCCCTTTATTGTGTACGAGCGATTATCGCCGCTTTCATTTATTCCAACTACGGTGCACTCATAACATGTCACGCAATTTGCTTGCTTACCTCTCGAATATATTGTTCGTGTATACGCGATTGCGGATGTTCTTCAATATGCAAAGGTGTCTTGCATTTGGGCACATAGCTTTGATTCATTGTTGAGCTTCTCCGTCACGTGTCGTTGTGCTTCCAAAGTTTGTCAAAAGTGCATAAGGAATTCCACCAAATTCACTTGAGGATTAATGAATGCTCCGAACCAACTATTCGTGCTTTCGCACCTTGATGTTGTTCTAAGTAATCCACCCATCGGAACATCTCTCGAAATACGCAAGAATCCAACTCAAGCTTTACGATTTCATACGCTTTTGTAAACCACGGATGTGATGTCAAGTGAAAGTCGTCCATAATTTCATTCCATTTTTTCTCAAATTCATCCGGTTCGATATCTTGACTCCAAACAATTGAATTAAGTCTTTTCATGAATGTATTATCCGTCAAAGAATGCAATCCCGACTTTAGAGTGACCTTCTCCATGATATGCCACATACATAAACGATGTTTTGCTTTTTTAAAAACCACTTTGAATGCGTTCTTCATTGCGGGGTCTTGGTCGGTCACGATGTAATGTGGTTCTTTTCCCATTGCATCCGTAAAACACTTGAATAACCATACGTATGATTCCTCGTCCTCCTTCAATATTAATCCAAATTTGCAAATGTAACACATCTCCGATGGTTGTCGACCACCGTGAATGGTGCAAAACCATCTTATACCTGGGGAATGCATACAATGTTTAGTCACTAATAATACAACAAATTTACGATATATACACAAAAATATATTCTAAATATACTATACTACAATCGATCCATTGTAATGATGCCTAAAAAATACAGTTACTAGCAATTAAGAGTACACTAAACTTAAACTAAAGATACAATGAATGTATTCTAAGTACACAACACATGCACTACTTTTATTCAGCAACAGATTATTAATGCTTTTGAATTGTACGCACCTATTCGTATTGTACGTGGCGTCGAAAGAGATGACATCACCGAAGAAACCGTAATTTCGAATTGCTGTTTCGTCTGCCCAGAATAATTTTGTTAATTGATCGTTTTCATCCACAGCATAATTGAATGCTAGCTTAGGAAAAACTTCCTTCTTCTTTAGGAAGTTGTCGACAATCATCTGTGCATCCGCACCAGATATATACGCCTGCAAATCCCTCTTAAAATTCTTGAAATCTATCTGAAGTGCGCCAACCTTGGAGTGCCCCCCAACCATATGTGTATATAGCTGATGAGTCTTTGTAGCCCCGATATTTGCTCTAGAATAGTCCATGATGAACTTTTTGTCATGTCCAAAGTTTAGATTTAACCTTGAGGAATTTCCTATAGGATTCGATGCCAATGGATGGGAGTGGCGCTCTTGAAATGTTTGATCACGTATGCTCGCCATTTGTGCACTCAAATATACAACGTCCGCAAACCGTTTCTCTTGGATGACCTCTTACGAGTTTCCTTATTTTTGGTTCCACTTGTTGTCTTCTCGTGTTGATACGCCGGACGAGTTACTAGCGTTTTTAAATCCTTCTCTCACGTACAAAATATATTGCACACGGATTTCTCCATTTCTAAACTTTCTCGATGTACTCCTACGGATGTCAAATCCATTGCCGACGAACCATATTCCTTATAGAACTTAATACCATTTTCCAACGATGTGAAATGCATTCCTACGCGTGGCACCTTGTCTTCATCAATTTCGTATCCAATATTTTGTAGCTCCAGGGAAATTACTAGCCTCTGTTTGACATCAGTATATATCGTGCCTATTCGATAAAACAGTGAATTAACACCATCAATACATTAAAAGAAGTCTATGTATACATCATAATGAATCTAAATATACATTAAAGTCGTACAAGCAGACTATTTGATAAAGCATCTAATTAATACTAACAATATAGTGTAATTGCTATAAGTATACATCATATGGAAAATATTACACTTTAAAAATATACAAGCATCGAACCAACAGTAAACATTGAAGTAACACCACTAATTCTCTATACAATGATAACTATACACTGAAAATAACATAATTATACATATAAACAACGTTAACTATACAGTGAAAATATTTAAACAAGTAAAGTAAATGATCCGAACAGCAAAGCATAAATATTGTAATTCGAAGAAACTCGTAAATATATGGATTTCTCAACAAATTTGCAGAAATATAACAACAAATCGATAATTACTCACTAACTTATACAGATTGATGCACCGTTTCACGTGTATATTCAAATTACACATACATTGTATTTTTTTTTATCAAATTGCGTACTAAA
>JABTTQ020001836.1:102500-357981 GCA_016081115.2 Rehmannia glutinosa | reverse complement strand
CAATAAAAGAAAAGGGTTATTAGGGAAGGGCTACAATTTGATTCATGTATATATATATATATAGATTAACGCATGACCGCCTTCTATAAATGGAAATATTATATTAATTACAAAAACTACATGAGGTTTGGATTAATTACAAAAAGACCCGTATATATTTGAAATTTACAAGAAACTCAATGAAATTTGATTATGTGTTAAATATAAGAGGATGTTTTTAATATTTTTACAAATATAAGGAGATGTTTAAAATATTTATACTTATGAAAGGATTAAAGTGTAATATATAATCTTTTTTTGTAATATTCAAAAACCCGTAAAAAAATTAGTTAATTTCACAAACACGAACGATAATTTTTGTAACTATCCCTATTATGTAGGAAATTGATTTGTCCATCCAAATTAGGAATACTTGTTAAAAGGTTTCCTATAAAACTTTGATGTGAGATATATGGAAACAATATATGGAATTATCTAATGACGCTTTCAATCCAAATCCATTACTAATTTTTATCAAGAAATCCATCCTAAATTAGAGGAGAGGAAATTAAAATATCGAATATGAGTACAATTTAATTCTAGAATTATCTATACAATAATGTATCTCCACAAACTCTTTTATTATAAACTAGTACTCGACATTTCCAATGCATGGACCGTATTTTTATACAAATAATTTTTAATTTTCCGAGATTGCATCGTAAATTTCAATAATAAGATAAACTAAATTGATTATAAATAATAAAATTATATAATAGAATAATAAATTATTATAAACAATAAAAAATTAAATTCATAAATAATAAAAAATGTAAAATAATATGCAATTTTATAAATCAAATAAAAATAAAATATTAATGTTAGAATTATTTCTCATAAATATAGAAAAACTATAGAATACATAGAAAACAATTATTGACACATGACAAAATTTGAATAAGTATAACAAAACACTTAGTAAAAAATCTTGTATAGACCGTCTTACGGATCCTATTCCGTAAGATCTGATCCCCCAGCCACCCGACCTGCCCGCGACCTCGTATAAAAAAATGCATCTAAATACAAGTTGCATGTTACGGGTCAGCCACGCTGTTGCCCGCCCCCACCATGACGGACTGAACCACCAGGACCCAATGCCAAGTTAGGTGCGCCCGCCCGCCAAGACGCCCTGGATGGGGCATGATCCGCTTAAAAAAATTAACAAATTTGAACCACTGGAATTGAACTTGGGTCTATACCAAGGCAAGGGGTTATTCTACCGCTTAGACCACTAGTGCTTGTTGTGCATATTTACTATAACCATGAGATAACCATGAATATAAAGCTTCATTATCATCCCTTCATTTTAAAAATTTAAATTCTCCTGAATAGGAAATGATATTTTATCCACTATTGATTCCTACGATTGGATCAAAAACAATTCTTGAATGAGGCCGTGGATGAATCGAAAAGAAATCTTTATCGGTTCTACCTCCTATTTTTTATGAAGAGAATGAATCTTTTCTCAAGGATCGAAAAAAATAGTCCTAATAGTGATACTTTTGAGTAATAAATATGATACTTTTAAGGTGAACATTGATATTTTAATTTTTACATATTCAAAAAATAAGATTTTTTGATATACTCATTCTAGTCTCATAGCTAATCTTTTTTACATTGAAAAACTGATACTTATGCTGGAAATAGTGATACATTTGATATTAAATATGATACTTTTATGATGGACAATGGCATTTTAAAATCTTAAATTCTCTGAATAAAAAGTAATACTTTATCCGAAAATAGTGATACTTTTGAGTAAGAAATATGATACTTTTAAGGTGAACATTATTCAAAAAATAAATTTTTTTGATGTACTCATTCTAGTCTCATAGCTAATGTTTTTTACCATTGAAAAACTAATACTTGTCTGTAAATAGTGATACTTTTGATGTTAAATATGATACATTTGTAATACTTCAATCTAATGATTTTCTAATATGCATGACGTATTAAAAAAACATGATACTTTATCCCAAAAATGGATACTTTTACTCATAAAAGTGGTACTTTTAACTCGTCATATTTATTTTTCCTTTTCACTATATCGAATTCATACTTCGTGATTTATTTACAAAAACATGATACTTTATCTCAAAAAAATGGATACTTTTACTCATAAAAGTGTTACTTTAGCTCTGTCTTTATTTATTTTTCCTTCGTGATTTAAAAGTATCATGTTTTTTAATATAGTCACAAATTATAAATGAAGGAAAGAAGAAAAATAAAAAATAAATATGATATAGTTAATGTAACACTTTTATAAGTAAAAGTATCTATTTGTTGAGATAAAGTATCATATTTCTTAATACAAGCTTACAAACTAGGAACAAAAAAAAGGAAAAATAAAAAATAAATATGATGTAGTTAAAGTAACACTTTTATAAGTATCCATTTATTGAGATAATGTATCAAGATTTTTAATAGATTTGGGTTCGTTTTAAATCTTAGCCTTTACATTTATAGGTATTTTTATTTTTTTAATTACTGGCATATTCATGAATGTGTTTATATAAATTATTATACTAAAATTATACAATAAGACTAGTGGTGTAGTGGTAGAACATCACCTTAAGTCTATTAAGGTTGTGAGTTCAATTAAAGCTCTGAGCACCTCCTTTTAAATAAGAGGTGCGGGTTGGTGGGCAAGGCGGGCGTGCGTTGGGCTGGGAGTTGGGTCAGCGGGCGGGCGTTGTGTTGGTTGAGGGGGCGCGCGGGCGCGAGTTGGTTGGGGGATCCGTCTTACGGATAATAGGATCCGTAAGACGGAGGAGATCTACTCAAACACTTATTATATTTGAAATGATATTTGGAAAGAAATTTCGATTTACTAAAAAACCTAAGAATATATATATATATATATATATATATCTCCTAAGTATAATATTCAACCAAAGGGGATGCAATGTCATTTTTTTCAAAAATTAAATGATAGGCTAAATTGAATTTAAATAAATAGTTTCAAATAAAAGTAGAATTTAAAGATACAATTACACATTAATAAAAAAGTATTCTAAATTTTTGAAAACTTCTAATTTATTATAATTGTTATGTGATTTAATGTGATTTATAGTCGATATTATCATCTCTCATTGCTTGAAGACGATCTTTTGGCTCTTTAACAAGATTCATTGCATTACCAATATACTAGTAATCTGCTCGTGTCTTGCACATATTTGTATTTTAATATTATTATTTTATAACAAAAATATCTACTAATATTAGTATTTAATTATTTATTACTCTAGTTTAATAATAATCATATAAGGAAATAAAAATGAAAATAAATATTTATCTATCAAATTTATATTTTCAATTATAACCCATAATACGAAAATGTAATCCATAAAAAAAGAATAATAAAACATAATCAGACATACGAAAAAATAGTAAAGTAGGCACCTTGTTCAAAACTGTTTGATATGACGATCATATCCATTTACAATGATTGTAGTCACAATATAAGGTTATGGTTGGTTGTGAATTTGTTTCCAGGATTTTCATATTTGAGTGAAAAATTTGTTGGAAGTGTGATTGTTTGTTGAGTAAATGAAATTTTTTCAAAGAAAATCTCATTTTTCTCTAAAATTAACTCATTTTTATATTTATCTCTCACTTCTCAACACCCATGTATACTATTTATTTATCTCTCCTCCCCGTATTCATATAAATAATTCCAATAATTTCTTTAATTTATCACTATTTTTATTATTTTTCTCTTAATCTTGATAACAAAAGATATAAAGTGAGATCCATATTGCCTATTTTTGAACCAATTTTTTTATTTTTATTCAATTTTATTGCATTATATTTTACACTATTTTTTCGACAAAATTTTTCACATATAATTAATATCTCTAAAAGATTTTCCATCACATCAACATAATCATTACTTTTTCTCTACACATTCAACTTTCACTTTTGAAAAAAAAAATCATCACTATTCTCTCATAAAATGAAAGTGGATGGAACGAAAACACAACCAATCAAAACCTAAGGCCTTGTATGGTTATATCTCCATGGATCATTTCCAGTTTCTAGTGTTGGAAAGTGAATTTTGAGAATTTATTGGTTTTCGTGTGAAAACTGGAATTATGTTTGGATGAGAGAGTGAGAATGAGTTTTATGTAGGTTTGAAAATGAGATTATGTTTGGTTGAGTAGTTTTGAAATAGTATTTTATGTATATAATAAGTTGAAAAGTTGATAGTAGTTGAATATTTTAATTGAATATATAATATTATATTTGTAAGATTGTAGGTGGTGGGTCCCATTAGATAGATATAATTAGAAAATAGTAGTATTTTGAGTAGATAAAGTTGGTAATGGATGGTCTCACTTATATAATTGGATTAAAAAATGAAAATAGTGAGTGATGTAGGGTAGTGTATAGGGTTGAGAATTGAAATTGTAGGTTTGAGATGTTGTTTTATGTGAAAAATGGAAAGTGGAAATGATAATTTTCATTGGAAATTTTAGAAACAAACATGATTCTATTTCTATGAATAGTTGGAAATTGGAAATAGGGCCTTAGAAACATAAACAAACAAGGCCTAAACATTTGTAACTTGTATCCCTTTGTTGATTAAAGCATTAAATTACCCAACACATACAAATATTTCAATTGAATAATAATCATATTATGATAACCTTGATATTATTTAACCCAACAAACACTGTAGATCGCAACTGCAATATGTGAAGCAAAATCATCGTGCTCAAATAGGGAAGTCTTTTGTTGATAGATCAATGTCACAACATACACTTAGCACTGTCCCTTTGAATCAATTAAAGTAATTTGAATTAAATATATAATGCAACTATAAAATTCAAGGAATATGTTAAATACATACTCTTCAATAAAATACACAATTAACATAGATATATACTCCAAAATCCTAAAGACACTACATCTATAACATTCTTTCCTTCGGAGATCTTGCGGGGAGGTTGAATTATAAATATTTTCTATATGACATTTATAATAAAATAATTGTGGTTAGTAGTACTTCACATACTCATCATCTATAAGATTAGCTACCCTCCAAAAAGATAATAAATTTAATTATCCAAGTAACTTCCTTATAAGAAAAATATGTATTTCGTGAGGAAGACTCAAAATCTCGCGAAAGATTTGAAATCATATAAATCATAAGAAAATATATCCTCTTAAGAGCATTCCCAAAAGACTCTTCAAACAGAAAATCCTCTTTGTTTTAAAGAGTCATCTACCAAAAATCTTCCCCACAAGCTCTTTATTTTAACTTTTAAATTTAGAGAATGAGTTTTTACTCTCCAAATTTGAAGAGCCAAAACAACTCTCTATAATTAGTTGTATTAGGTTTCTTACGTACACTTTGAGTTACCTTTTTGATTGTCACTTTCTAAAAACAATATAAATTTTGAAAAATCTCATAAATTACTTCTAATAGTCCATGCGTAATAAAATAATGTTGGGAAAGGAGAAAATAAAAATTCAAATACAAAGGGGTGTCGAAGATGTAAAAAATTCACTTAAAGATGATATTTATTTTGCAAGAGATGCTCTTTAAATTTAAAGAGCCTTTTTGGGAATGGTGTAATATTTCCTACTTTCATGTGTCCAAAGAAATTGAACTTGAAATTATATGAACTTATTTTGAACTTTGAGCTATTTTTGGACATCATAAATATCCGAGTTACATATTAATGCTAGTACACTGAGAGAGATCGATGCATTAAACCATTTTTTTCAAAATTTTCCACAAACATGCTAATGTTTAATGATTGAGTTATCCAAATTAAACTTGGAAAACATAGTCAATTTAGTGATTTACTAAAAAAAAAACTATATATCTCATAAATATAGAAAAACTGTAGAATACGCAGAAAAAAAATTATTGACACATGACAAAATTTGAATAAGTACACACCAAAATACTTATTATATTTGAAATAATATTTGGAAAGAAATTTCAATTTACTAAAGAAACCCTAAGAATATATATATATATATATATATATATATATATCTCCTAAGTCCAACCAGTGGGATGCAATGTCATTTTTTCAAACAAATAAAATGATATATAGGCTAAATTGAATTTAAATAAATATTTCAAATAAAAGTAGAATTTAAAGATACAATTATACATTAATAAATAAGTTAAATTTTTGAAAGACTTATATAATTTATTATAATTGTTATGTGATTTAATTAATGTGAATGTTAGTGGATATTATCATCTCTCATTGCTTGAAAACGAGCTTTTGCCACTTTAACAAGATTCATTGCATTACCAATACAATGTTCCATTCTTTGTAACACTTGAGACAACTCATCCGTGACTCCAAAAAATGAAAATTAACATGATTCATTACATTATCAATACATTAACAAGATGTACACAATAGGGATCATTTGTTGTTTAAAAAACCGATGCCTATAGTAGTGTGGAAATTACTTAATACCCCATTTTTTTTCTTAAAAATAAAATCCGAGGGTGATAATGCTTCAACAATTTAAAACATTCGTGCATATGTAATATAACACACAATTTTGAGGGGGTGGCTAATAAAAAATTTAAAAAACAATTCACAGCATCAGGAATATAATTTATGGTCACAAATCCAACAACTCAATGTGTCTATTTTTTATCCCTCAATATTAGTCATGATGGCTTAGGTACCAAGAAAAAAATGATGGAAAGAAATGACAAAATCCTGACGCAATTATAAGATGTCAAACACAGAAACACTCTATTACGATTATTATAAAATAAAATATTAATTGTTTATGTTTTTAAAAAAAACTAACACTATATAAAGAGTAATTTTTATTATTTTTTCAACAAAAAGGAAACAATTTCCATTATACTATTATGGGATAAATGACCCATGCCATAATTGGGCTGGGCTGGATTCAGACCTGGGGTGTGTACAAAAACTGAAATTGGCATGAACTAAATGGTCCAATTCATGGACAGGAGTGGGTTTATAACTCAGGCCCAACAAAGGCTCATCAAATTTAAATCGGGCTACTTTGGACATTTTTTGATTTGTTTTAAAGTGAGATTTATAGTCCAAAGCTCAAGTTGCATAATTCATTCTCAGACAAAAAAAAAAAAAAAAAAAATCAATCTCAGTCATTTCATAACAGATTTTGAAATTCTTTGAAAATGGCGGTTGATCTTAGGTTGTCCAAGACATCAGTCTCCTTAAATGATTTCTACTTTGCAAATCACTCCCCATGTTCCTGTGCTGGGTTTACGTCTGTTTCTGCCTTCTTTATTATGGTAAGTTAAATCTTCTTGTTTTTTGATTTGTGGGTTTATGGATGTTTGTACATGTGTTTTTGTGTGTTTTGTTTAATGTTGGGGTTTTGAGTGTCATGTATGAATATGGGTTTTGTTCGAAGTAACTATGAAAATGGGGTTTACTCATGGATGAAGCCACGTGGGGGCCAAGGGGGCACTGGGCCCCCTAAAAAAAGTAGGGGTACTTTAGTTATTTTACATTTTAATTTAAAAAAATAAAAAATAGTAAAATGGGACAAAAAAAGTCTTCAATTATATTGTATTCCTCTTTCCTACTTTCATTTTTGAATCTTGAAAAATATGAGTCTTGATCATTTTTCCTTTTTCTTAAACTTTTGTACATTATTTAAGCTCCGCCATAAACATTAATTTGTGTTAATTCCGTGTTTTTACGGAAATTAATATTTTTCTTTATTTTCGAAAATTTCAAATTTAAGTGTTTTGCCTTTCTTGGTTATTTCTTGAATTAGGATTTATTAAATAAAGGAAGTTGATTTAGAAAAGGATTTTATTAAAACTGGATTCTTGTGTTTTAGATTGATATGAAAGGATCGATTTTGTAGGGATGTGTTTAAAAAAGTTCTAGTCCTTATATGATTAGGAATCCTATTTCCACTATGTTTCTTTCTTCTTTGTTTTATAGGGACTCAAACTCTTCAATGGATTGACTATATAAGGAGGACGATCCCCACATAATTTAGTACGCAGAATTACAACTGAGAGAGCATATATCTGAGAGAGATCGAATTCTGCAAGAGAGAAATAAAGTCTGATATACTACACAGTTTAGAGTGTTGAAGGAAGTGCTGCTGAAGTACCAGTTCAACACCTGAAGATCGAGCATCTTTGTTTCTCTATTTTCGTCCATCTATTGTTTGTTTAGAAGTTCTGAATAGCTCATATTCCTTCTTTTGGACGAATTGTTTTACAAAGTATAGTTCTACTCATACAAAGGAGTTTTGATAGGTTTCGTACTAGTTGAGTCATTCAAAACTCAAGATACTTCAACTAGTGAATATATTTCGCCCTGCTGGCACGTTTACAAGTATTATTATACTTGTAGACAAATTTTATCTCTGAGTTTACTTTTATCCGCTGCGAGTTGGTATAAGTGTTACTGGCACTTGTAACAACACTTTATTCTGAGAAAGTTTGGGACCTTAAATTCTTTCAATTGGTATCAGAGCCAACACTTGACTTCACTAAGTGTTGATCCTAAGTTCGAGCAAGCAATGGATAGTCAAGTTTCAGCTATGTTTCGTCCACCTATGTTGGATGTATCTAACTACTCGATTCGGAAGATCAAGATGCGGGCTTTTATAAAATCAATTGACGAGAAAGCCTGGCGCACTGTTCTAGTTGGATGGACTCCTCCAAAAATCATAGATGTCGATGGCGATTACATAAATCAGGATGAAATAAGCTGGTCCAATGAAGATATTCAACTTGTGAACTACAATTCGAAAGCTCTCAATGCGATTTTGGTGCGATGATTTCAACATGTTTAAAATCATCTCGCAACTATCTGCAGACCAAGGACGCATGGGAGGCTCTGCAAAAAAATATTGTGAAGGTTCTCAAGTGTTCGTCTCTCCAAGTTACGACACCTGACAGTTAGGTTTGAAAATTTGAAGATGGATGAAGATGAAGAAATTACATCTTACCATGGACGACTCTGTGACATCGCCAATGAATCTCAATCTCTGGGTGAGCCGATCTCAAATCCAAGGTTAGTAAGCAAGATGATGCGTTCCCTACCTGAAAGGTTTGATATTAAGATTGCTGCGGTTGAAGAATTATCAAACATTGCAACACTACGACTTGATGAGTTAGCTGGAATCCTCAAAACTTGGGAACTCAATTTGGTCGACAACAGGAGGTCAAAAGGGAAAAGCATTGCTCTACAGGTAATACCCAATGAAACTAGTGAATTAGCTCAATTAACTAAAGAGGTTGAGGAATCTGAATTAGGTGAGAAATCTATGGCTATGTTTGCTAAACAATTCAGTAGGATTATGAAAAACAAAAGCAAAACTCAGTTTCCTTCCAAAATCAACAAACCTTTTAAACCTAATGCTCCTAAATACCCTCAAAGAAATATGCCTGATAGAAACCAAGATAAAACTGGGAATCAATTTGATATTGATAAGGTCAGATGTAGAGCATGCACTGGTTTTGGAAATACTTTACGTAAAAAGGGTATGAATTTGAGTGTTACTTTGAGCGATGATGAGTCAGAGGAAGAAAACTCAAGTCAGAATGATGAAAATACTGCTCTCATGACAATCATCAATGAGAAAAAGGCGCTGCAAATCAATCCATTGGGTGTCTCTCGAGGTGTTGCTCGAGACATTCCAACACCTAACAGGTATACTTTTTCTAACCCTTCAAATACGTTTTGCTTAACATCTGCCTCTCTAGTTGAAACAGATATCCAGGCTGCTGAGGACTCCGATAATGAAGAACAGGACATTATGGATGCTTATCAAGAACTATACCACGATTGGGAAAAATGTGTTGAACACATCGGATGTCTGACAAAGGTGAATGAAAAACTTACAAAGGAGAACGATGAGCAGAAAAATTCTCTGACACGACTGGAAATCATACTAACCAGGAAAGATGAGGAATTAGAAAAGGTAAAATCTGAACTTGAAAAATCTCTTGAAACATTGAAAAAGCTTAATTCTGGCAAAGCTAAACTTGACGAAATCCTAGCTCTAGGAAATACAGAGAAAGCTGGTTTGGGATACAAAACTCCTACTTTTGTAAAAGGATCTGAAAACTCTGAGGCTTCAAACTCTTCTATTAATGATCCCTCTTGTTCTAATGAAAAGCCACAGAAAAAAAAGACATTATGTCTGTCATTACTGCTATAAACCTGGCCATATTAGACCATACTGCTATAAGCTAAAGTCTGATTTAAAACGTCAAAAGTTTTCTGGTCAAGTGTTTTCACAAGTGTCCTCACACACTTCTAGCAACACCTCGACTAAACGAAAAACTATTTGGGTCCGCAAAACTGAGTTGACTTGTAATGTTATATATACATCCTTGAGGTCTAACATTGCAGGATCTTGGTACTTTGATAGTGGATGTTCTCGCCACATGACAGGGACCAGAGAATACCTAACGGACTATGAGTTATTCGACGGAGGTAAGGTCACATATGGTGGTGGTGCACGAGGACAAATAGTTGGTAAAGGTACTCTGAATGTAAAAGGTCTTCCTAAGCTCAAAACTGTTTTACACGTTGAAGGGCTTTCTGCAAACCTACTTAGTATTAGCCAACTTTGTGATGATAACTTATATGTTAAATTTGATAAGAATTCATGTGAAGTATTTGACAATGCTAACGTTTGCATCTTAGCAGGTTTAAGATCCATTGATAATTGTTACCAATTTGGTGGTATTATTCTTATCATAGTGTTAAATTGAATGAAATGTTTACGGCATCAAAAGTTAGGACATGTGAACTTTAAAATGATTGATAAACTTGTCAGGTGTGAAGCTGTAAGAGGATTACCAAAACTGAACACTAAAAATACCTCTGTGTGTGGATCTTGTCAAAAAGGTAAACAAACTCGAGTGTCACACCAAGTGTCACAACACTTTTACACTACCCGTTGTTTTGAACTTTTTCACATGGATCTTATGGGTCCTATTGAGGTTGAAAGTGTTGGAGGAAAGAAATATTCTTTTGTGTGTGTTGATGACTTCTCTCGTTTTACTTGGGTTCGTTTCTTACGTGAAAAATCTGATGCTTTTGAGTCTTTCAGAAATTTGCATAAGAAGGTGTGCAATTTGTACAGTGTCACTATTACTAGAATAAGAACTGATCATGGAAAAGAATTTGAAAATTCATCATTTTCAACCTTTTGTGATAGGAAAGGTATTTCTCATGAGTTCTCCGCACCCAAAAATCCACAACAAAATGGGGTGGCAGAAAGGAAAAATCGAACATTACAAGAAATGGCACGAGTCATGCTAAGTTCAAAAAATTTGACCAAACGCTTTTGGGCTGAGGCCTTAAACACTGCATGTCATATTACGAATCGTGTATATTTAAGGGTAGGAAGTATTATGACTCCGTATGAGATACTCTTGGGTAAGAAACCTAACCTTAAATATTTTCATGTATTTGGATGTGTGTGTTATGTGCTAAATGATAGAGATGAACTTGCTAAATTTGATTCTAAAAGTGATAAAAGTATGTTCCTGGGATATTCCACTAACAGACATGCTTTTAGAATTTTAACCTTCGAACAATAGGACTATCATGTAAACTGTAAATGTTGTCTTCGATGATTTAGATGACCTTGCAGGAAAAACTGAAGAAGACTGTGTCTCTGATCTAATTGAGACAAATAATACATCTGAGTCAGTCCCTGAAACCGAAGTTGAACCAAGTGTTACAACAGATGTTGTTGCAAGTGTTCCAACAGATGCTGAGACACTGGCAGCAGCACCTGTAAACACACTTGTATAAACAGACTCAGAAACTGAATCTGATCATGAGAATGAACAAAACCAAGTACTTGATGATCATGTGACCGATCGTACGGAGACATACTGCGAACTTAAAAAAATCACCCAACCACTCAAGTAATAGGTGAAGTTCTCAAGGTGTACGAACACGAAGAAAGGAGAAGGTAAACTACCGTGACATGGTAAGAAATGCATACTTGTCTTCAAACTGCACTCTGGTAAGAACTTGCTGCTTTATCTCTAACTTTGAGCCTATGAATGTTAATGAGGCTTTGAAAGATGAATTTTGGATTAATGCTATGCAAGATGAACTTGATCAATTTGCTAAAAATGATGTATGGTATTTAGTTCCTAGACCTGATTATGTGAATGTAATTGGTACTAAATGGATTTTCAAAAACAAAACTGATGAATCTGGGAACATTGTGCGTAATAAAGCGCGTTTGGTGGCTCAAGGGTATACACATGTTGAGGGGGTTGACTTTGATGAAACATTTGCTCCTGTAGCCCGGATTGAGTCCATTAGACTTCTACTTGCTATAACCTGTCATCTTGGTCTTACACTTCACCAAATGAATGTCAAAAATGGTTTTCTAAATGGGATTTTAAATTAAGAGGCTTATGTTGAACAACCAAAAGGTTTTGAAGATCCCTATAAGCCAAACCATGTGTTTAAACTTAAAAAAGCTCTTTATGGTCTTAAACAAGCCCCTAGAGCTTGGTATGGAAGATTAACTGAGCATTTACTTCAAATGGGTTGTAAACGTGGTGAAGTGGACAAGACTCTTTTCATTCAAAGAACTAATCATAGCATTTTAATTGCTCAAGTATATGTGGATGACATTGTGTTTGGTGCTTCTAGTCAAAAATTGTTGAATGAATTTGTTGATTGTGTGTCGTCTACATTTGAAATGAGTATGGTTGGTGAATTGAATTACTTTTTGGGCTTACAAATCAAACAATCGAAGGATGGGATTTTTATTTATCAAAGCAAATATGCACGAAATTTGGTGAGGAAATTCAACTTAGATAGTGCATCCCATATGAAAACTCCCATGGGTTCGAGTCAAAAACTTAGTAGAGAAGATGTTGCTGAAAGTGTTGATAACACTTTATATAGAAGCATGATAGGTAGTCTGTTGTATTTAATCGCTGGTCAGTCCCGATATCATGTATAGTGTGTGTTTGTGTGCTCGTTATCAATCCAATCCTAAGATCACTCATTTGAAAGCCTTGAAAAGAATTATTCGATATATTGGAGGCGCCACTAATCTAGGAATTTGGTACACTAAAGATACAAACACTAATCTAGTTGGTTTTAGTGACTCTGACTGGGCTGGAGACGTTGATGATAGAAAAAGTACAACAGGTGGTTGTTTCTACCTTAGTAATAATTTGGTATCTTGGTACAGTCGTAAACAAAATTGTGTTTCACTTTCGACTGCTGAATTTGAATATGTTGTTGTTGGGAGTTGTTGTTCCCAATTGCTTTGGATGAATCAAATGATTGAGGATTATGGTCTTCATAGTGATATCTTAACCATTTATTGTGATAATTCAAGTGCTATTGATATTTCAAAGAATCCGGTACAACACTCTCGCACAAAACACATAGACATAAGACACCACTTTATTCGTGATTTGGTTGAGAAAAACATTATTCACATAGAACACATTGGTACTTGTCAGTTAGCTGACATTTTCACCAAAATTTTAGATTTGAGAGATTTTCCACTCTAAGGAAGTCTCTTGGTTTATGTGCGATCTAACACTGTTCATATAAGTGTTGCAGCCTACACAGTAACACCTGCTGCAACACCTTTCCTGTTTGTTTTTTTTTTTGTTTTCCTTGCATTCATGCATTTAGTTAGATTTGCATCTACACGACGAAATTAGTTTGACAAAGTTCTGGTAATGTACCCAAGAGTGTTCACTTGATAAGTCATGTGAGTTGATGTTTCCAATCTACAAAATCATTAATATATTTTACCCGTGCGATGAGTTTCAAAAAAATATATCGATCATGTTTTGAGGCCTTTGAGGGAAACAACTACCTCCCACCGAGTGCGGCTAATCCTTTTGACCAATTCTTACCTTATAAAAGTGTTTTAAGCGGCATGATCTTGTGATAAAAAGCTACCTTTGGGTTTTGTGTGAAAGCTACCCACCTAACTGCATGAATCTTGGAAAATCATAAGAAAACTCGAAAAATCCTATATTCGGGTATGCGGATCACTATTCATTGAATCGGCGTAAAGGTGTCTCTCAAGGTGTTACAACACTCTACAATGTCAGCTAATATTAGTCCCCCACTTGTGTGTCGTTTATTTTTTGTTTTTGTTCCATATCTAGACATAATTAGGACATGCATTTTTGGTGAAAATTAATGAATAACAGAATTTTGGAATCCCTTGGATATTATGCGATCTTGATTTTTCTCTTCTTAATTGGTGAATCTTGTGGTGATTTAAGTTTTGTGGTGTTATATGGATTGTGATATACATGGATATATTTCAAATTGTCTCAGCACTATCTTATCTATATTTGCGGTTAAGTGTTTCATATATTTTGGAGACTTGTAATTTGAAATCAAATTTGAAAAATCATTTTTTAATTTTCTTCCCTGCTTTTTTTTGGGAAATTGGATACAATTGGGTCTATATCTCTCTCCTATCAACCGCCTCTTATGTGCAGAGTACTTAAAGTGATTGACTTATTTCTTATCACACTTCACATCACACTCTGTCACTACTCTCTCTCAACTTCTATTTCTCCGCTCACTTTTCACTGTGCTTCTTCTTCGATTTTTTTGAGAATTTTTTTTTGTTGCATATTCGCTGTCTACTAATCAACAATGAATAGGATTTTTTCAGAAATTTCAGGAATTTTCAGTCCGACTGCTAGTCCGACTTCATCTTCCACTTCTCAACCTATCGCAGGTACGACTCCATCAACTCCTGCCAAATCCTCCGGCGAATCAGCGTCGATTAACCCCCAATGCAATCTACGCCACCACCTTCGACACAGAGTCGATGCAGTCTTGCAACACCCCTCCAAAGACCCTCGATTCCAAATCTTGAAAACCCTGTTGCTTCTACGGAATAGAGTACTCCCATTGGAGAAACCCCAAAATCTCCGACTACCTCTGTTCCAGTCGAAGAATCCAAAAATTTGCCAGAAAATGAACCCACATCCACAGAAAATCCGCAAGAAACCCCACAAGAAAACCCACTTGAAAATCTTGATGATATCTTGGATCCAAACACCGCCATGATTCTAGGCTCTGAAACCCCAACTCCGATTGGTGTCTTTCCGCCAGATGATACTGAAAATACCATCAATGTTGATGATCTCCCGGATATGGCCACTCACAAAACACCCCTAAACCCTCAAACTTCTCCGATTTCGGAAAAGAGGGGTTTTTCCTCGACTGTAGGCATGGGGTCACCATCGCAAGGAAATCCGAAAAGAGAAAAGAAGCATGTTAGACGGTCATCCAAGAAAGGGGGAGAACCGTCATTGTTTCCTGATATTCCGTTGCAACTGATTCCAATGAGGATATTTCCAAGTATGTGATGGCCCGAATCAAGAACTAGGAGCTTGGTCAAGAAACCCACAAAGCCTCTCCGCCAAGAAAACTCCCGTTAGAAAACCTCCGCCAAAAAAGCGACTCCGACCACTCCGCAAGAAGAAAGGTACATCCGAGTCCGGGTCCGTTTGAAAGAACAGGAAAAGTGTCCGACAAAGGTTCTGCAGATGAAGGGGCTGAAATCTTGGAATCTTTAAAGACTAGTGCAGGGTCAAGTACATCACAGAGAGCTGGTAAAAGTGTTGCTACTCCTGTTCCAACACCTTCTGACTCAGAGCGGACCGAGTCAGGTATCTCCAGTGATGAGGACTTTGATGCCCTGAAGGAGGATAATAAAGATGATGACACCGACCCTGAGTTGGTGCCTGAGACAAAATTGAAAAGGCGCCGCAAGTGCTTGCTCCAGTGTTGCCACTTCTCTGTTGCAACACCCGATTGATTGTGCATTATTCTGGTCGCCGCAACTCCTTCATCCGATACATCTGCTGAATCCTTGTTGCTTTGACTGAGGACTTTGAGATAAGTAAAGCATACTCTTTTTCCTTTTACACTGAAGGTGCTTTCAAACGTTTTAAATCCATGGATGATCGTAAGTTTATTTGTGAAAAGCGAATTGAGCACGATCTTTTTGAGAAAAATAATATCATTCAGCTTGTTTCAAAAGAGAAATTTGTTTAGCATCTTCGTGACCACAACACCGCCGTTTGTTAGGAATGTGGTCTTGGAATTTTATGATAATCTAGAGTCTATAGCCAAGAACCGGTCCGCAAAGTATGGTAAGGTGTTTGTACGAAACAAAGTTTATGACTTTTCTCCCAAGTCATTAACACTTTTTATGGCACCCCGAGTTTGAAGAAGGTGCCTTAGTGGATGATTACAATGAGGTTGTTCACACCATAACTGGGAACCGAGTTCAGAATTGGCCTGTTCATCCTTCGAAACTTCCCGCTTCTAGACTCACATCCCTCTACTCGGTTTTACACAAAATTTCAAAGATGCAAAAAATTGGATCCCAACCTCTCACAAAGACGCTTCGGTTGCAAAAGAACAGTTGTGGTTCTGTTTAAAATTGGGACAGGGATCCCCTTGAATTTTGGCCAATCCGTGTTTGATATGGTAATGGGGTTTGCTGAATCTTCCGTGTCACATGCTTTACCGTATCCTTCATTGATTTATCTCATGTTGAGTTCTCAAGGTCTGAATTTGATGAGTGGAGACTCCTTCTCACCTGAACCGGAATTGTTTACAATTTCTCATAAGTTGTTCAAAGGGGATAGGGTGAAGGACCTGCCTCTTCACTTCCCTGGTGAAGATGGTCCTGAACCTATTCCTCCTGTGGCATCTGAGGGTGTTCCACCGAGTGTTCCACCTTTTTCTCCCAACACTTCTAACTTTCCTATGCCTGCTTTTGACTTTGCATCTGCTACTTCTGTTGCTGAGACTTTTATGCAGGGACAATTGGCCTTCGCCGAACATCAAATAACTCTGGCCAAACAGCACATTCAGTACTTTGAAAACTTCAAATCCCATCTACTTGGCTTGCTCTCACCTTCTGGACAAAAAGGGGGAGATGAGGCCGGTCCAAGTACTGAACCGAGCTTTAGTGGAGGGGGAGATGCTTCGCTTGGCGCAAAGGATGGAGCTGAAATAGGAACGGATAAAGAAAAGGAAGAAGCTGGGGATGATATGGACTTAAACTTTGATATTGAAGACGACTTATATAAATTTGATTAAATGCCTGCTGGTGTACTTAAACTTTTTGGCATGTTTTAGCACTTTTGTTACTTAGAACTTATAATGGGATATTCTAATATCTTTTGATGTGCTAACATTTCATAATGTTTGTACTCTGCATTTTGAGTCTGTTGACTCTTGCTCTCATTCACTATTATTGTGTTTACATACTAACCATTCTATGCAGATTTGAGGTGTTCATGAAAGTGTTCTATCCTATGAAGGAACACTTTGTGAAGCAGGGCGATTTTTTATTAAGGGGGAGGAAAATTTGTTTTCACTGTTTTTCAACTAAGGGGGAGTTACTTACTTATTGTTATAAATCCTTTGCTTGAGTTTGATGTTTTGTCCAGAAAGGCAAAAAGGGGGAGAATGTTAATTCCGTGTTTTTACTAAATTAATATTTTTTTTATTTTCGAAAATTTCAAATTTAAGTGTTTTGCCTTTCTTGATTATTTCTTGAATTAGGATTTATTAAATAAAGGAAGTTGATTTAGAAAAGGATTTTATTAAAACTGGATTCTTGTGTTTTAGATTGATATGGAAGGATCGATTTTGTAGGGATGTGTTTAAAAGAGTTCTAGTCCTTATATGATTAGGAATCATATTTCCATTATGTTCTTTCTTCTTTGTTTTATAGGGACTCAAACTCTTCAATGGATTGCCTATATAAGGAGGACGATCCCCACATAATTTAGTAGGTAGAATTACAACTGAGAGAGCATATATCTGAGAGAGATCGAATTTTACAAGAGAGAAATAAAGTCTGATATACTACACAGTTCAGAGTGTTGAAGGAAGTGCTGTTGAAGTACCAGTTCAACACCTGAAGATCGAGCATCTTTGTTTCTCTATTTTCGTCCATCTATTGTTTGTTTAGAAGTTCTGAATAGCTCATATTCTTTCTTTTGGACGAGTTGTTTTACAAAGTATAGATCTACTCATACAAAGGAGTTTTGATAGGTTTCGTACTAGTTGAGTCATTCGATTGAGTTCTGTAAACGATACTTCAACTAGTGAATATATTTCGCCCTACTGGCACAAGTATTTTTATACTTGTAGACAAATTTTATCTCTGAGTTTACTTTTATCCGCTGCGAGTTGGTATAAGTGTTACTGGCACTTGTAACAACACTTTATTCTGAGAAAGTTTGGGACCTTAAATTCTTTCAACTTGAATTTTGCATTATTCTCTTGTGCCTCTATTTGTCCTGTTTGGTATATTGATATAATTGTATTTTATTATTTATTGTTGAATATTAAGATGTGATTGAATTAATACAATGACTTAATCAAAACTTCTACTTATTTTAAATTTAATGTATTGTTTTTCATTTTTATATGTGATAATGGATGAGCTTGTCCACTTTATGTTTTGTAAAAATAAAAATAGTCATATTTTTCGAAAACATGTTTTTAGTCATTTTGATACGGCCATACTCTTCTTGTGTTTTCAGATGAGGTACTTAATTATATTTCAAAAAACTGATACATTTTCCGGTACCGAGTCGTGGACCGGTCCCTAGAAATGAAAAAAAAAAGACAAAGGGAAATTTGAACTCAAAAATAGCTAAAAAAAACATGGTTAAAACTATTTTTATTATGTAGAAGTGGCCAAAAATTCGACGGATTCTTTTTATATTAATATTATAGTTGGGCCCCCCTACCCAAAATTCCTGGCTTCGTCACTGGTTTTACTGTTTATATGGTACTCTCAACCCACTACCTCTGCTTTGTTCTTACATGCCCATATCTCTGTTTTATTTATTATGTTAAGTTAGTAGGTTCAAAAATATTCTTGTTTTGTTATTTGGGGGTTTGTTGCATTTGTTTCGTGGTTTACTTTTTCATTTGTTTTATGAGAATCATGGCTTTATGAAACGTGATTTTGGATATTTGCATGTGTGTTTTGTTTAATGTTGAACTTTGTGTCTATAAATATGATTGTTTTACCTTTTGGGTTTGATGATGTGAGTTTTGTTCAAAGCAATTATGAAAATGGGGTTTTCTGTTTAGTCTTAGTTATAATACTCTTCACCCAAAACCATTGTTCTTTTTAGATTAAGGTCATTGATTAGATAATCATCTACAGATGTATGAATGTATTCTTTGTGTGTAATTCTTGGTACTGATTATTTGTCTACATCAATGCAATTTTTGTGTGTAATTCTTGGTTATGAGATACTAGGTTATAAGAGTATGTGTGATGTGTAATGTTATGACTTATGAATCATGCTATTCTGTTGTTATGAGGAGGGGTGCCTCTTCTTGCAAAGTTAGAAGTAGGAAGAATGCATTACTGCAAATAAAAGTTCGTGGACTATACGGCACATTCAAAGACTTTAAGACTCCCTGGAGGTCGTAGGCCATGCATCATCTCGAGTAGCTATGGATCGCCCATTGTGAGATTTTCTTTCCAAATAGCCGGCATACTTATCCTGTAAATGCGATTTGAAACTTCACTATCGCCGGCGCCTATGTTGAAATAAACTTGATTTAGCCCAAGTAATATTGGGCTTGGGAGACTAGTTTTAAGATGAAAGAAAAAAATAAGAGTCCAAGTCCAAATGGCCCAAGTTCTAGAATTTATCTAGAAAAGACCCTTGAAAATATCTTAGATATTATTTGTAGAACACAAAAACTCCTATCAGACCGTCTAATGGGTTTGATATATTAGACGGATCTGACCCGTGGACCCGGTGGCATTTCAGTAATATTAGCAGTAGTGTTTAGTAATTTTCAAGGACCACCGATATTAACTTGATCTTTTCGAAAAATATTAGTCGTCCTTCTAAAATGTATTATCGCTATTCTAAATGTATTAGTAGTTCCCTAAAGAGTTTTTTAGTATTTTCCCTGAATATACTCCCAAAATGTATTAGCAGTCACTCAAAAAGTATTAGTAGTTCCTCGAAAAAATATTAATAGTTCCTTGAATATAATTAAATTTTTCTCCAAATTTATTAACAGTCATTTTGAAAAATATCAGTCGTCCTTCTAAAATGTATTAGCAGTTATTCTGAAATGTATTAGTAGTTTCCCTTAATATAATTAAATTTTCTCCTGAAATGTATTAACAGTCCTTCTGAAAAATATTAGCCCAGCCTTCTAAAAAGTATTAGCGCTATTCAAATGTATTAGTAGTTCCTTGAAGAGTATTTTAGTATTTCTCATAAATATACTCCCAAAATATATTAGTTTACGAATCACATAAATATACTTAAATATGCAACAAAACAATTCTATCTATACATCATACTGTATTGAAAAATCAACACAAGAAACAATCCTATATGAGGAACATAAACAAAACTAATATGCAACAAAATATTCTATTTATACATCATAACTGTTTTTAAAATCAACAGTAAAAAAAATCCATATATAAAGTCTGAGACTCGTTGACATGGCATGACAATACTTCATTAAACTCATCAACAACAATGGCATGACAATACTTCATTTGAAGGTTTAAAATCTGAGACTCGTTGCCCCTTTGGACACCACATCCCCAGCCTCTCACAGTCCTACCTTGCCCCCGAAAAATATGCATATATAAGTCAATAATTATGTGTATATATATTTCATGACATGATGCATGATTCATAAACATAACATGACAATCAAAACACTTAACATCTAAAAACATTAAAAAGGTCCTATCTATGTAATAAACATGATTTATACATTCATTACACTATTCTCACTATATCCATTATGATGCACAGGAACAAAGTCAAAAAAAACTCTCACAACAAAAACAATGAAGAACAATGCTTGAAAAAAATGATCTAAAAATATATTCATATTGTCGCATACATACTTACTGACAGATGCATCATTCAATACAAATATAAAGAACATGAGAGTGACTACATAAAACCTAATCGCAAAATACAACATGTTGAGCCAACACAAAAAAAAAAAAAACATCCAAATTTTTACCAAACCACCCAAAATCGAAAAAAAAAAAAAAAGAACATGAGAGTGACCACATAAAATCAAGATTTCACAAAATCCATAAAAATGAGTGATTTTTAATGAAAACAAGTCCCTTAACAACATGCAAAAAAAAACCCGAGAACAAAAAAAGAGAAAAAATAAAATCAAACTAAGAGTACATCAAACAATTGTTAAAGGATAAAACATACCTAAAACGAAAGAGAACCCTTCGGCTTCTTCGCCCCCTCTTGTGTCGCCGCTTTCTTTCTCTCTTCTTTTCAATCGCCTAGAGTGCTCAATTTCTTTGCAAGTGTGAGAATGTGAAGAAATGTGATGGACGTTTGAATCTAATCGCAAAGAAAATTGCGGGCAAAATCTATTCTCTCTCTCACTTACCATATAAAATTGCATATTTGTCCTTATTTAAGAAATCGCCCCATCGTGTATTTACCAAATTATCCTTGTAATCGATTAAATCGTTTTTAATTACCTTAATTAATGAAATAATCACAGCCATCCAAAATTAAAAATAAATGGATCATATTAGTCCCTACGGTCTCACCCTGGCATATTGGTCTCATTTGAACTAATACCTATATATATATATGTATATATAAATGTGTGAGATTAATTATTAATTTATATATTTTAGTATTAATTTTAATTATTAATTCTTTATTCATGTCATAAAAGCCTTCAAATTTTGTTTTAGGGAAAAGATCGCTATATATATTTGTAATATTTTTAGATTTATAATATTTTTCTCAATGTTTACATAACGTATAATATTCTTATAAGATATTTTACCAAGATATATGTATAAAATTCATAATATATTTATTACTACTCTTATTTTTTAAGATTTTGTATATTTTAAGATAAATTATTCTATTTTCATAATAAAGAAAAACGAAAATTTAGAGATCTGGAATTTATGACACACCAACTGTCAAATTCTCATTATTTGCATCAAGACAACTGTTATTTAGAGGTGGGAATATTTCTATTCAAGTATCGTTTGTCATTATTAAATGCTTCGTATATGTGTTTTCGTTTATGTGCAATGTAAAAAGAGGAGATCATGTTAGTTAGGGGCCGTAAATAGGCTCGGGATCAAAAGTATCCTCCGAGTAGCCCGCAAATGCTAAATTTATTAACTGGCCAGTCAGAGGAACTAGTCAGGGTCCATAAATAGGTCTGAGATCGAAGTTGATCTTCGGGTTAAGCCCGCCGTACTAAATTTATTAACTGGCCAGTCAGAGGAAATTACAGAGGAAAATTACATGTTGAATATTTACGATTGTGCAGGCTCTTATATGTTGTATTTAGTTTTGACAAGCGTGTCCCCACCGAGCGAGTTGGAAGCTCATCCCATATTTATTAACATCTTTCGGCTTGAGGAACCCTAGGCGAGGATTAGATGTGGTGGATGCAAAGTCAACAATTATTATTTAATTTGAAAATTTTAGGAAAACCTTATTTTATTGATGATTTTGAACTATTGTGATTGCAAGTATTTTATTTTTAGTGGACAAATATTTTTGGATATAAAGTATTTTATTTATTTAGATGCAAAAATTTTAATTATAGACTGTGTTTTATAGAAGATGTTCTTTTATAGATCTTTTATTTAATTACTTGAATTTTTAAAAAATGGGTCGTTACAACAGCTTACTTACTTGATTATGACTTTAAACATTCAAGGTCATATTTTTCTCTCTTTATAAAATCCAATTATGTTTTTGTGCTAATCTTATGTGTTTATGTTGATGATATTATATTGGTTGGAAACAATATAAAAGATATCACTGACATAAAACAACATCTTGATAACAAGTTTACAATCAATGATCTTGGAACCCTCAAGTATATATTGGGAATTGAAATAGCTAGAACTACAAAAGGCATTCATCTTTGCCAAAGAAAGTATGCTCTTGATTTATTAACAGATACATGCTATATTGGTTGTAAGCCAATTTCAACACCAATGGATTCCAAACTTAATTTCTTAAATGATGATACAACACCTTTACAAGATCCATCTCAATATAGAAGGCTTATTGGCAGGATGGTATATCTAACCATCACTAGACCTGATCTATCCTACAGTATTCAAACATTGAGTCAATTTTTATCTAAGCCTAATGTCTCTCATTTAGTTGCGAAATTACACGGGTCCTCGGTACATCAAAGGATCCCCAGCAAAGGTCTTTACTACCCTCGCTAACTCCATTCTCCAACTCAAAGGCTTGATGTGCAGACAGGCAAGATGTCTAGATGCAAGGAGAAGCATCAATGGATATGTTGTGTACTTAGGTAATTCTCTCATTTCTTGGAAAGCAAAGAAGCAACCCACTGTTAGTCGTTCCTCAGCTAAAGAAGAATATATGGTCGTAGTCTTGATCACTTGTGAAGTCCAATGACTAACATATCTTCTTCATGACCTTCAAATTGATCATCACAAACCAGCCCTAGTCTATACTGACAGCAAGTCAGCCTACTGCATATCCCAAAACTCATTCGATTATGAACGAACAAAGCATATTCAGCTAGATTGCCACTTTGTCAGAGGGAAAATATAAGAAGGATTACTAAAGCTTTTATGCATTCCCTCTACACAACAAAATGCAAATATACTCACAAAATCTTTACCTGCTCTTTTATTCAATCATTTTATTTGCAAGTTGGGCATAATTAACATTCATGCTCCACTTGAGGGGGTATCAAGATGTACACTCAAATGTAGAGTAAATGTAATGTAAATTACATCTATGCCAATGTAACAGTAAAGTAGTTAAATTAGTTAAGTGGTTAGATTAGTTAGTTGATCATATAGTTTATATATACATGTACTCTTCATTAAATCATTCATATTAAAAGTTCAGATTTCATTTTCTATTGATCAATGTACAATTTTTTAGATATTCACGCTTTTCATGATTTAAGTCACTGATTATCTAACTGATTATTCATCTACATAATTTTTTTTTTCATTTTTTGGGTTTTGGATAGGAAACAATCAAGTTACATGCATGCACACATGCTACTACTAGTTAAACAAAACATGCATTCAACTTATGTGTGGATAATTTCTTTAAAAAAAAAGAAGGAACAAAAACTTGTGTATGGATATATCCATCAAGCGAGCAAGATAGACGAAAAAGCGGTCCATGGACCGCACTCAATTAAATCGACCAATGACCATAACCATAGGTTATATTAAAAATAAAAAATTATGTCCATTCAAGGCCAAATGCCCACACTCACATGATGAGTTATAGGATCCTCGAAAAAAACCCATAGATCACATTCGATAGTAACTTTAAAGGACAAAAGACAGATATTAGGGAACAAAAAGCAAAAAGTCCCATTAATTAAATATATCAAAACAAAATAGACTTTGAAAAACCTACTCACCACAATCAACCACAACAGGATACAAAGGAATATATCTTTATCTTTTTTTTCTTGCCTTTCTCTTCTTTTTTAAATATTAGAAGCATTTTAAAGTCAGATTGTTTTTTTGAGGGAACTAAAATTTTTATTTTTGATAACAAGAAATAAATAAGTAAGATTTTAATGGTTTGGGAGATCAAGTTTGAAGAGCATATTTATTCCAAGGTACAACTTGCTTATTTTTATTAAAATATTTTTTATTTTCTATTTATTAAAATTTCGACACGAGAAAGGAATGCCGAAATGATAAAATTTTCGACCGCACTGTCCGGAAATCCTAACTACGCCACTGGATATATCGCATGTAATATACTGATATGTGCTCTGCCGCTGCAACCCTAGCTTTCCCAACTTCAACATTTGGTATGACAAGCGTATTTGGAACACTACCATCCGTCTATATGAGGAAACGAGCACGAGATAAAAGAAAAATTAGAGATCCGAGAAAAAGGTTTCCTTGATTTAAGTCCCTAATTTTTTTTCCTAAAAAAATTCGGCCCTGATTTAAGTCACTAATTTTTTTTTCCTAAAAAAATTTGGCCCTGATTTAAGTCACTAATTATCTATCTGATTACTCATCTACAAAATTTTTAATTTTTTTATTTTGGATAAGAATGTAATGTTTTTTTTTCCTTTTGATTAAGGAAATCATATTGATATATTTTTCATATGTGGTCTATATCATTTCCATATCTCGATTGACACAAATCTTGGCTAGCTAATTATACCAATAATCATGGAAGATTCTTACCAATTTGGTAAGATCTCTTGATGGACGAAATCATCTATAAATTAGTATTCGAGGTCCCTAAGCCTACTCACAGTTAGAAAACGAATTCCATTATCGTGCGAGAGCAAGGACTTAGAAGAACTCTCAGAATTACGACGAAATCAATTCTCAAACATCGTCGGAAGAACTAGCAATGACTGGAGGTAATTCGATTCAATTTCGTTTCCGCCTTCTCGTCTTCATTATGATTAGAATACGATTTTGTATTATGTGATTATTTTACAAAAAACAATCAGATTACATGCATGCATGCACGCACACTACTACTGGTTAAAAATAGATATAGGCATTCAATTTGGGTATGGATAATTTCTTAAAGTTAAAACAAAAAACAAAAAAAAAAGAAAGAAACTTGTGTATGGATATATCACATGTGCTAGTGCTCTTCTGCCGCAACCCTAGCTTTCCTAACTTCAACATTTGCTATGACAAGCCATATAGGGAATTATACCTTCCGACTGTATGAGGAAAAGAGCAGGAGATAAAGACAAATTAGAGACAATCAAGATTCGACAATTGATGCTACACAAATAGAAAAGAACATTTGCTAACAGCCACACTTGACTCATCCAAGCACGTCAAATGACAAACTACAATTGCTAAAATAGATGTCATGTATAACATATGGCTCATTCCAGCCAATATGAGTTTATACCAGTCCTTTCCTCTGTAAACTAGAACTAATTCCTATCAATTGAAACTTTCTTTGTTCAAAATACCATATACGCATAGTTGCAAGCTGCCAAAACCAATGTGACATATATGGAAATGATTTCAGACCACACGTGTTTGTCGTATGATAGAAACAATACATGAACACAATCTTCGCTAACATCAATTGATAAAAAATGCCAAACCTCCAGCTCCTACCCATTGAACGCAATCTAAGCAACTAAACTTTTTATCCTTTATACCAGATTATGCTTGTCTTACAAGGATAGGTGTACTTCAAGAATATCATTCCGGATATAAGGTGACCATTTATTGCCAAGTTGCTGATAAAAGACGCAAGAGCACGAACAATTGAGCAGTCACAGTGAAAATTTGCGCATTACATGGTCAATGGGTGGACACTGAAAGAGGATTGATGTATTATTTCTGGTGGACTTCATTTAGGATTACAAGTTTACTAGTTGGGGGCTCTACTTAAAGATATAGATAGATGGATCGAGTATTCTTAATGATGGCATCATTGATTCCTTTCTGGTGTTTGCAAAATGTATTATGGGATGGAGAGCAATTAACATACTTGTCTTTATAACGAGGCAGAGAATGAGACAAAGTTGTACAGAGACATTTTCCACAAACCCATTTGTTTCGTTGCATTTTCTAGGTGGTGCGGCCCAACTACATACAGGTTCAATTTCAGGTCTTATAACAAAACAATGTACATTATAGAAACCAAATATGGTATCGCTCAATCTTTGTAAAGTGTTTGAATTATGGTTCAAACTTGAGTTTTTGGACACAAGATAATTTGGTGGGAGAAAACTTATTATTGATTCTCAAATTTTGGAGCAAGATTAGCCATATTTAAACTAACACACATTTCTAATCAATAACTAGGATTATATTATACATTTTAATCTAACGGGTACAATTTACATCTATTAGAATTATCTATCAAAATATCTATCATTCTAAAATTCTCCTCAACTCGTTTATACTAAAAATATCTAGATTTTTGAGACAATTCTAAAACAAATTTTTAGATCTTGATTTATAGCAGGCGCGGAACCACCTGACTAAGCCCCCTTAACTTTTTCCTTTTACTACATATATATATATATATATATGTGTGTGTGTGTGTAATATTTTAGTACTTTTGTCTCAACTCAAATTGTTGATCAATAAAATTTGTTGTAAAACCACATAAAGCCATGACTATTAACTTTAAGTTTGAATAAACTATTGTGTAGATCTTGATATATATCATAATATTTAAAATAGTGGTAAATCTTGATAAGAATTTATATATTTTAAATTATTTAACTATGAATATTTATGTAATTTTTGATGCAAAAATAATATATTTAGATATGGTTATCATATATATATATATATAGGGGAGGATACAATGAGACCACATATTATAGTGAGACAATGTGGACTCATCTCGACCCTCCATTATCTATATCAATGGCTAAGATAAATAGGGCTAAAATTACATTAAATACTTAATTAAAGCAAAATAAGGGTATTATTGTCAAAACAAACATGTGGGGACCATCCAAATATGGAATCGAGTTATTAGGAGAGAGAAAAATCACGTGGGGAGAGAGAAAATCGCGCTGGAGAGAGAAAATCACGCATGTGCGCTGCCATGCAGTATGATGTACACTTATCATATATTTGTTGTATACTTAACACTATTTTACTGCATATTAAAATGGTCAAACTAAAACATGTGGGGACCGTGAATCAAGGAACTAGTTATAGAGAGAGAGAATCACGCTCATTAACATGTGGGGACCATGGATTTAGTAAATTTAATTATATAGAGAGAGAAAATCGCGTTCATTATTGTAATGTATATTTAACATATATTTACTGTATATTTAACACTATTATGTTGTATATTTAACATATTTGTATTGCAAGTTACAATTGTCAAACAAAAATATAAGTATACAACAAAACACATATAAGTATACAGCAAAAAAAAACATAAGTATACAGCAATATAAATACATACATCAAAAATTAACTACTTATACATCAAAACGCATATAAGTATACATCGAAAAACATATAAGTGTACAGTAATCCTAACTGCCATAGGCCCTCGTTTTCTCCACGTCAGCATCGTCTTCTTCACCAATCCTCCAATCCTGTCCTTTGTTCTGAAACCCCAAAAATATCTCTCTATATTATCTTCATCATCGAATCATAAACATCATCATCATGCTCCTCAAGACAATCATCAACATCGCCTGGTTCCATCAAGACAATCATTAATGACTTTTAGATCATTTTGGAACTTCCGCCGCGAGGAACAAACCATTTTGCCAAAGAGATCTTCCACTAAGGAATACGAGAATGTTGAATGATGCTCACTATGGAATCGACAATCGGTTCATATTGTTCAACTAGTACTAAGAGAATGAACGAGGAAGCCAACCATAAAATTGAGATTTTTATAAATCAGACACCACCCATAGGTTTATGGCGGCGATGATAGCGGCGGCGGCATGGAAGATCGGGGGAAGACGAGAGAGTGCGTAAGAATCGGCGCTTACAAAATTGAATGAAAATGTATAATTATACAATTACAATATTGCCCTTTCTGATTTAAAATAAATTAAAAAAGTCTATTAAATTGGGTAAATCTCAACCATCTAAAATTACAGATTTGTGGACAGGATTAGTCCACACTGTCTCACTCTAATTATGTGGTCTCATTTGATCCAATCCCTATATTTATATATATATATATATATATATATATATGATATGGATCAAATAGGTCCTCCTACTTGGGGTGAGTCCATGGGGACACATCCTAACCATAGATCAACAATTTTGGGTGGTCCAGATTTTTAGGGTTTTTTATGTTTATTTTTTTTTGTTTCAGCAATTAAAAAGGGTAGGGTGGTAATTTGGCACTTTAGAATCAGTTACTAAGATTTCATTCCCTCTTTCACGCAATTTCACCCACTCTTCACGCACACTCTCTCTCCAAATAAGCCGTTTCAAAAAAATTCTCTGTTGCTTATGTAGTATAGGGTTGTTGCTTATGTAGTATAGGGTTGTTGCTTATGTAGTTAATATATATGTGATGCATGTGTAGTGAATATTCATTGCTTATGTAGTATAGGTTTATCGCTTATGTAGTATGGGTTTGTTGCTTATGACTTGCTTATGTAGTTAATGTATTCGTGGTGCATACGTAGTTTATATTCGTTGCTTATGTAATATAGACTTGTTGCTTATATAGTATGAGTTTGTTGCTTATGACTTGCTTATGTAGTTAATGTATCCGTGGTGCATACGTAGTGTATATTCGTTGCTTATGTAGTATAGACTTGTTGCTTATGTAGTATGGGTTTGTTGCTATGACTTGCTTATGTAGTTAATGTATTAGTGGTGCATACGTAGTGTATATTTGTTGCTTATGTAGTATCGGATTGTTGCTTATGTAGTATCGGATTGTTGCTTATGACTTGCTTATGTAGTTAATGGTATATAAACCATGACACATCTACACAAGCAACAAATTACATCTTCATAAGCAAACTTCAATCAAGTCAAGCTCTAGAACTATGGCAAATTGTCTGCAATATTTTTCACACAATAGTGCGTTGAAGAAGAATGATGAATGATTACACAAAGAGTGCATTGAAGAAGAAGAAGAAATATGAGATTTGTTCACGTTGAATTTGATGTGAGATTTGCATAGATTGTGTGATCATAATGTGAACAGAATCCCATGAATATCGGGTAATTTTGTAGGATGACTAATTTACCCCTTTCTCTAATTACCAACATTTAATCTGAATTTTTAGCTCTAAAATCACAACCATTGAAAAATCTAGATATGTGGCTAGAATTGGTCCCTATGGACTTACCCTAAGAGGTGGTCTCATATAACCCTCTCCCTATATATATATATATATATATATATATATATATATATATATATATATTGATAATTCATTCTTTAATCAAGTAGCAGGTTATCTCTACCAAAAGACTATGATATTATTATTACTTGTACCCTCTCAAACTCTATTAAAAAATGTACCTATTACTAGTATCCCAAACTCAAAAGTTACTCATATCGTCCCATTAGATTCAAATAGGTGTCGATGCACTCGCGTCTACCCATTATTGTCATCTCTAGTTGGCTCCCTCAATTACAAATTCTGGCCCGCCGCTTATTGGGCAACATCTAATGAATTTTTAATTTTAAACCCAATAATATTTTTCAGAAATTGAATTTTGCAACCTCAACTATAGACTTTTTGCTATTTTGGTACCGACATTTCGTATTTACCAACTAAGTACCCAATTACCAAAACTTCGCATGATTGTCAATTGGCCACTTGAACTTGCACGATTTGCACTATGTCATCTCATTTCGAAAAAGTAAAAATAATTGTTAAATGTATGTAATTCTCTTTAATCCCAAATATATATTTAAGTAGCAAAATTTAACATAAAGTTAGAAGGAATAAATAAAATAAATCAATTTAGTCGCAATATAATGTTCATATTTAATGTTAGAGATAAATAGAAAAGAGACAAGTACATAGATATGTATGTGTATACATGTGTGCGCGCACATTCATAAATTAAGGCAAAATTACGCAACTAACATTCCGTGCAAAGTTGTACATAACATTAGAATAGGGAGAGTATGCAAAAACTTTTACTTTAAAAAGGAAGTAGTTTATTGTAACATAAGTAAAAAAATATATGAGGATTTTATAATTTTACGTTGGTAGTGTTTGCAGATTAAACTAAAAGTTGCATAAGTTAAAAGAAAGTATAAAACCGCTTTATTTATGTGTAAAAATTGAACTAGAAGCAAAATGGAAAATTTAAAATACATATCCCCTACTTTTATATTTTGATTAAATTATGTAGAATCGAAAAAAAAATGTGGCAAACTAAAATTTACTTTTTTAATCAAAAGTGGCTAACAATCACTGTTTTTAGGCATTTGCAGAACACTCCCATAGTAGTCCTTCCATTTTGCAGGACTACACAAAAAATCACACACACTGCATCTTCATGCATCGCCGAGCTTAATATGTCACTATTTTTTTAGTTTCATTGATTTTTAAATATTATGTTTGAACTTGATTTTATTGATAAAACAAATGCAGTTTGAACCCAGATAATTTTTTAACTTTTTACACAAGTCCAAGCTCTATATTTAACGAGTCAATCTCAAATGAACTTTTATCATCCAAAATTCAAATTAAAATATCAAATAGTTTGATTTATTTTGTTTACTCTCAAGTCACCTACAATTATCAATGGGCAATCAAAAACACAAATGCCACTTGTTTCATCTTAGTAATGTTTCCATTACAGTAACTGTTCTTTCTATTGTCCCATTCCCATATATCTGTCAAATTAGACATATATTTGTACATTTAACTCTAAAAATCACTCAACTAACTGCACATCTTTCTAGTTAGCACCCCTCTTGTCATCTTTAGCCCACAAATTCTCTACAGAAGAAAAAGAAAGAACACAAAAACCAAATCTTTCTTTTTTTTCGAACAAATCGTCAACGAGATCCATACAACGCCGGCCTCCTTGGAAACGATTTCGCATGGCTCTTCTTAAGAGCTTCAGCGTATTTTAGCAGCTCGCTTTTTCACGTCATCATGAGCATCTTGTTGAGGCTGGATACCCGGGACCAATCCTGATCGCTTCTGTTAGCGATTCGATCGTTCTATGTATGCTCAAGAACCATCATCGCTTGTTCTATGTGTGCTCGAACAATTGCTGCTTTCCCACGCGATGCTCTTTCGACCACGTGAATAAGATCTTTGGATATCGAACGAACGCCTACTGGACGAACCCTCGGATGAATTTCTCGATGTTTTCGTGAGATCGTCCGTTTGAAAAACGCTAGAATAACTACCCGCAATGTCGCTACAGAGACTGCTCTTTCGAGGCGTGATTTTGGCGATTGGTTTTTACATTTTCCGCGTAATAGCCTCCTCAACTTGGAAAACACTTTAGTTTTTCCAGGTTGGTCCGTTTTGTTATTAGCTGACGAAGTATCATTAGACAAATCGTCAAGTTCACTAATGTCCGTAAGACAAGAGGCCTGCGAAGATGACCAGTGGCCAGAATCAAAATCGGAAATATCCGTCCCTTTTTCGACAGAGCCGTCTTTTATTTGCGTACTCGAGTATGTGTTGTTTGGCCTGTTCTTCTGATTTGGGGCTTAGCGTCTTACTGAGGTCCCTGGCGATGGTTTTACCCGGACCGGGCTGATACTTTCTCAGCTCGTGGCGCAAACAAGCGCTTATCCATCGGAGGTAGACTAGCTCTTCTATGTCTCTACACCGATCAGCTTGGAGTTGCTCGATTTCCTTCTTTAAACCTTCGTTTTGTTTTCTTAGACGCCGACGCTTCTCTAAGTTCTAGCACCTGATATAAAAATATCAGTCATAGAATGCTCTATCCATTATAAGAATTCAAGAAAATTAAATAAAGGGATAATTACGAATACTACCCTTGAGTCTCAGCCTAATTACAAAAGAAATTCAATTGTCTTTCAAAATTAAAAATACCCTATGCATAATGTTTCTGTTTTACAAATTGCACCTATTGAGAGGGGTATTAGTAAATTGAAAAAAAACTGGGTTTTTTTTTTAATTAGACTAAACTTCAGGGGTAGATTTTGTAATTATCCCTTAACTACATGCATATGTATATATTCATAAAAACAAAGAAAACTACCTCTTCATTGTCTAAAGCAGTTGTAGCAAGCATTTGTACATAATCCAATTTCTGGGTCAAATCAGAATTTTCCATCTTCAAACTCTGATTGGACTTCTTCATCTCCTCTAACTCCTCCTTCAATTCCTTCTTCTCCCTTCGCAGCATTTCGACGTCTTGATCGATTTCAACGGCCTTCTTTTCCTGTTCCTCCATTTTCATCACTTTCTCTTGAAGAGTCAAAATCTTTTCCCTATTCTGTTCGCCGTCGGACTTAAGTTTTTTCCTTAGCAGCTTTATCTTGGCTTTTGCAGCTTCAAGCTCCATCACAATGTTCGTATAATCGGCCACTTGTGCCTCTAATCTTTGTTATTTGACAACAAGGACTCGATTTTGAGATTATAAAGTTTAGCCTCCATATTGTTTAATTTTAGCTGGTTTTTGAGCTCCATTACAGCAGTTTCGTGCTCTTTAATGCCATAATACTCGAGCAATTGGATTTCCAAATTCTTTTCCCTTTCTTCAAGAATTTTAACCCTGGTTTGTAGTCTCTTGATCTCTCTCTCGTGTTCATCGTGTTCAGTGCATCTGTGTTCTTTAGGAGATTCTACTGGGAACTAGAGACTCTGCGTTTTTCTTGGGAGAAATATCGTATACTGTGATGGACATATTACATTCCTTCACGAGCTCGTTGAACTCTGGTAAGAGAAAACTGTCTTTGTCTCCACTGCGCCTACCACTTGAAGAGCGATCACCTAAGGATTCATGAGAAGAAACTTTTCGGAGAGATGAATCCTGCAAGGGTCAAAATATCTTTTTCAAAACAGGAAAGTTTTCTGAAATCTTGAAGGAGAAAAAAAAAAAAAGGTGAACAATTTTAAATATTACGGTTGGACAGTCGAATTGGACACCAACTTCAAATCTCATTATTCTAAAATGTTACCTCAAATCCAAAATATAACATCGCTATCAGCCATATGAGTAACTGTTCATTCATACCCTTTCCAGATAACAACTAATTTCTATATTAACTATCAATTAAACCATATTTTCAAATATTTAAAAAGATACTTGAAAAGAGAAAAAAAGGCAGAGGGCCCCAGCAGTTTCAGATATAAACGAACCAAATCAAGTTGAATATATTTATCTTCAACCTTGTTTCAATTCTGTAGTGTTAATTGCATCGGTCTTGAAAGCAGCTCGAATATGAGTCGAGTCGAGTCGACTCGAGCTTAAGTAGCTAATCATTTTGCACACATTTTTTTTACTATTTGAGTATTGCGAAGTTCAAATGTTATTAGAAAAAAAATATGAACTTTATTTGTTATGTTTAATTACAAGCTCAAAGGAACTTTTATTGATCAATTTTTGACCGAACACTACCAAGTAGTTTTGTTTGTGTTAAGAACCAAGATTCCAGCCCATTAGCTTGATCTTCTCTTGATTTATGCCTCTAATTTTTATGTACTTAATTAGCTCATTAGTTAGGGATATGCTCATTATATTGGTCAGATTCATTGTTTTATTGCTAGGTTCATTCCCTTAATCAGAGTAATTATTAGGTAAACCACTATGATTTAGCCTTGTAATTATTCTCTTCTTTTTGTGCATAAAGCCACTGTAGCTATAATGTGTATCAGAAATATAATTCTACAATATGTTTTCTTTCATTGTTTGTCAATGGAAATTTCACAGTTTGTTTCATAAAATTACTAAATGTTAACCATGTTCACAATTCCAGGAGGTTGATTATACCTGGAAAGCACCATCATCATCCCTGAGCTCACCACTTCCCCCTCTTGAATCAGACTGGCTACCATTACCTGTTGTGCATCAAGCATGCATCACATATAAATCAAAACAGAAAATAAAAAATTAAACCATCCATTTCTAAATAAAAATAACTTTTTTCATAAAGGAGGGGGAGAGAGAGAGAGAGGAGGAATGAGAAAAAAAATTAACCTGGAGAATGCTGTGAAGGTTTAGATTTAGGGGCTTGATTCTTTTGGTTCGTAAATATGTATAAACAATGCCACCAAGAGAAAAAACCAAAGCCACCCCAAATTTCAAAAGGACAGGCCTTATGGGAATGTCCTTTTTCTCTTTCACCACCATTCTCAATAAAAAATTCATCTTTCAAGCATTTCCACAAACACCTAACATGCCCCAATTTGATGAAATCCGATCATACGTAAAATACCCTCATCATCAACATTATCATCAATCTCCATCTGAAACACAACCAGAAATAAATAAAAAACAGAGAGAGATCAGAAAACTCATTTTTCTGTTAATTTCAAGAATCCAGAAATTTGCCAAAAAAACAAAATAAGACTTACAGATGAAAAAATAATTTTACTTCTGCATTGAATACGAAGAATTTGCAGCAATCATAGATCAAGAGAAGGCTGGGAAGAAGAATCAATTTAGGGATTTTGTGTGTTTTCTTTGTTTATTTAATATTTATTTTTTTCCGCATTCATCCACAAACTGAAAATGTTTCTCATGAGGCAACAACCTTAATCCAATGATTCTGTTGAGGTTGCTTTTACTAAATAAATTTAACTGAGTTTTGATTGGCCCATGACCGAACAAAATGCAAATCATAATATTTTGTCCTATGTCACATAAGCAATAAGGGGATACTTGACCTTTTTTTGTCATTTTTTGTTTTTTTGTTTATCATACATATTTGGATAATAGTAAATTTTTGGCCTCAAACATGTTTGTTCTTAGAATTGTTAAAATGGATTTGGATAGAATTGTTAATATAGAACTAGATTAGATAGAATTATACTATTCCTAGATATTATTGTAGTTCAAATATTTATATTTGGATGGTATGATTAGTTAGATAAAAAGAATTATATATATATATATATATATATATATATATTTTGAGGGAAGAATTATATATAATTTTAGTTATCTTTAGTTTGGGGTTATATATAATTATATATAAATGAACAATCTAAATTACCCTTCATCCACTTCCCAATTTGTATTTTTTTTATAATTTTATTTTACATCTTCTATTGTATATCATACATTCACTCCACCTTTTATAATTAACTTTAAATATATATTAAAAATATATCTAAATATATAATATAGAATATAAAAAAGTATATTGGAGTAGTATATTTCGAGTTTTCAACCCAACTTTAGGCACAAAAATAGTTCACAATTGTTTTCTTAAGTAACTTAAAATGTTATATTCTATTGTATAAAGTGGAAATACTAGTTGAGCTTATAGCTAGAATTCAAGTTTAATATCAATGTGTTGTAAGTGAATTTTAGCTAATTAGATATAATGCAGATCACATCCAAAATATTACTCATTAAATTTTTTTAAAAAATTAAAATATTATTATTTATGCCTAATATATTTAATATATTATTTATTAAATATAGCATCACACTAAAATATTAAAAAAATTAAATCCAGCAAACGTGAATGGCACTCGTGAATAATCACGTTAAAATTTTTCCTCAAAATCACGTTAAAATCTACTTCCAGTAATCATCTCCCACAACACTTATTTAAAATTCCACAAGTCCTTTTCGCCTGTATTTATTTCTAAGATCTGTGAAAACTAGCCCGATCGGTGATAGAATCTGGCGGTTTGTGATTTTGAAAGCTTAAAAAGAGCCTGGTTTATTTTGGCCCGGTCCATTAGCTCCAAAATGCGGGCTGGTCCGGGCTGAGACAATTTCTGGAGGTGGCCAATGGACTAGCACAATTTCAACTCGACCCATTTAAGAGATCTATTTATTTCCTCCCTTGTAAACAAACAGACAACTATTGAAACCCAAAAAAAAAAATTATTTAAATAATCGAATCAAGAGAACAAAACGATTTGTGAATAACGAAAGTATGTCGTGGCAGAGTTACGTGGACGATCACTTGATGTGCGACGTCGACGGCGTTCATCTCCACGCCGCCGCTATCATCGGCCTTGACGGCAACGTTTGGGCTCAGAGCGCCACCTTCCCCAAGGTGTATACCATTTTTAATTTTCTTTTTCTCATCACATTTCCGATTTCAGTTGAAAAATCGATAATTTTCGTTTTTGTGTTATTATTCTCGTGCTTTAGGTTTTTTCCCCATTTATTATGATTGTTATTTATTACATTCGATTTGCGATTTTATTTTGATCAATATGATAATTATGCATTCTATCCAGCATTCAGTTCTATGATCACAATTCACAACAGCTATCGGTTTTGTCTAACATTAGATTGGTCTAATTTTAAGGATGTTTGCTTCATTATCAGACTAGGTGGATTGGTTGTATGATTGGCTGGTGAAATGTTTATTCACTTTACTTTGGGAAACTTGATTGGCCAGGATAAATTGTTTAGTCCAGGTTTATCAATTGTTTGGATATTTGAATACAACGATGATACTAATCTCAACCCATATTTTGTCATGATCTTGGTTGATAACTGGTTCAGACCATGGGGTGCCATTATATAATCTGACCCAACTTTAATCCTCCTGCGAACAGTCATTAACAAATTGGTCCCTCACTTGCGTGGGTAGTATTATGTTTCTATTTTTTATTTCGGTAATTTGGTCATTTTGGAAATTTATCCAACTTTATCTTCAATGTCAAATAAAATATTGTTTTTCCACTAATTCACATCACAATCGTACTTCGAAAACACGCTATTAAACTCAATTATATTATCTAATCCTAACATTTCCATATTATGTTATCAATCCAATCAACAATCGCAAACGCGATCATAGAGTGTGGTTACTCGTTTTTTGATTTTGAATATCTCAAGAATTGCATTTTCCCCCTAAAGTTGGGAATTTCCGATGAATGGAGGTGAATGATGACAGAAATTTTGTTTCATTTTGGTTTTCTGACGGAAATTTGCAATTATAGGTTTACAAGCATTTCCGGATAAATTGTGTTTTTTTAAGTATCAGAGTGGTGTCTTTTTATTAGATTCACAAATTCTACTTGATATGGTTAGAACTGTTGGGTTTACACCGCTTCTTGTGAAACTTTAGACATGTTTTTTGCTTGTTGTGATGTTTTCTTGATGAATTTATACCTCATTCCGCGCAGTTCACACCTGAGGAGATTGCTAACATTGTGAAGGATTTTGATGAGCCTGGATTCCTTGCTCCGACCGGCCTATTTCTTGCTGGCGCTAAGTATATGGTGATCCAAGGAGAGCCCGGTGCTGTAGTTCGTGGAAAGAAGGTGACTCTCTCTACCTGTCTCTCTAGAATTAAGACGGTCGACCAAACATTTACATTTACTGCAAAGCTGTGATAACGAGGGTGTGTGCTACATTTTCGTCAAGTATTCAACATTGGTGGTTAATTATGCTATATATATGTCTTTACTAATTGTTTTTCTAGAATATTTGCTGATCAAGATTATGCATATTATAATGTTATCTCTGAGCATCCGCGGTGATCGTTCTAAAGATATCCTTGAATGTATGGCCACCCTTTGTTGATGATCACAAAATCTTCGGAAATTATTTCCAGGAACTCGTCCGATGAAGATTGGCGCATTTAGGTTCAGTCTAATTTCAAAAATTACAAAATGCTCCATTAATATGTGTTTCTATTTTACAAATTACATCATCTATTAAATACAAACCTCAAGACGGTATTTGTAATACCTTAATGGAGTATTTGTAATTTTGAAAGATAACTGAAGTCTTTTATAGTTAGGCTAAAGCTAAACCTCATGCGTAGTTTTTGCAATTTTACCCAGCGTTTATATTCCACATGTTCTTTGATTCATTGTGTGTGGAACATTAGAACCTGTTTGCCAACCAACTGACTGATTGGTTCCCCCCCATCCCCTGTTAATATTTCAAGTTCCATAATCGTTAAAGTTTAAATCACGCCTTCTCCCGCCCTCCTTTCTTTAATTGTGGTCTTCCAATATCTGGCCTAATATGATAAGTGTCCCATGTGGTCTTCCTTTCTTTTTGAGTGGAGCTTTTTCTTTATGCTATATGGATCGTTTTTATTTGATTTGGTTACGTGGAAAATATTATCCATTAAATTGGGGTTGTAAGTAATTTTTAGAGAAGTTGAGGGATGTAACTGTAAAATATTTGATGACATCAGCAAATTCCTTAAGGTTTAACCAAAGGTTGGGGGCAAAATGTAAGATTGAATCAAAGTTCAATGGGTTTCAGTAATCTGGGTTTTTTTTGTAATTACCCTAAACCTTAGGGTAAGCATTCTTGATTAAATTATGTGTTCTTTACTCTTTTTCTGTTTGCCATGATCATTGTAGGGGGCTGGTGGTATAACTATAAAGAAAACTGGACAAGCTCTGATATTTGGTATTTACGAGGAACCAATGACTCCAGGGCAGTGTAACATGGTTGTTGAGAAGATGGGAGATTACCTTATCGATCAGGGCCTGTAGCGCTCTCTCTCTCTCTCTCTCTCTCTCTCTCTCTCTCTCTCTCTCTCTCTCTCTCTCTCTCTCTCTCTCTCTTACTGTTTTTACAGATTTTTTCTTTCTTTAATTATATCTTGTCTCTTTGGGTTGATGATGTCTTCAAAATTTGAATGACTATCTGGCAAGGAGGGTTTTGCAGAAACAGTTAATTTGAGTGTTTTAAGGTTGTGTCGTAGGATTGTAGTTAGTTCAGATTTCAGAGTCTTTTATGAGATTCTTTTTTAATTTCTATTTTGATGGCTTTGTTTCTCTCGCAGTCTCTGTAATTTTCTTTTGTATGTTAATTTCTTGAGCTAGTCTCCTGTGAGACAGTTTAACGGATCTAGATCTGTTAGACGGGTCTAAATATCCTACCCATGTCACAGACCTGACCCGGATCCGCGAAAAAATTAAAAAAAAAATTGGTATAATCTATTCAACGGACTTTGTATCTGTCCATTAATTTATTCAATGGGAGTTATCCAGTGGAAATTTCGAATTTGGTGAATCTCGAAAATCTAGGTTTGGCGTAGAACGATTTGTTGCCTGCGGTTATATCGCCGAGGTTCGGAAATTTGAGAAAAATCAATTATATTTGGATGCCGCAAGCGAATGTGATCGGAGAAATACCAAAGCCACAATTTATCGCTCTTACGCATTTGGATTTATCTGAAAATGACATGGAAGGCGAAATCCCAAACGGCTTGTTCTTGCTGAAAAATTTGAGCAAGGTTTATTTACATGAAAATCGATTTTCCAGTTCGATCCTCCGGTGATTGAGTCATTGGGTTTGGTTGAGATTTGCTCTGTTTTTTCTTCAGGTGATCTGAAGAATGAATATTGCAGTAGCAGAATATTTGAAGACGAAGCACCAAATGATACAATTATTAGTATCAGCTAATACTTTTATGGAGAAATACTAATATATTTTATAAGAAAAACTAATATTTTGTAGGAGCACTACTAAAATACTCTCTAGGAAATTACTAATACTTTTTCAAGAAACTACTAATACTTTTTCGAGGGACAGCTAATACATTTCGGGAGAAAAATTTAATTATATTCAGGGAAACTACTAAAATACTCTCCAGGGAACTACTAATACTTTTTCGAGGAACTACTAATACTTTTTGAGGGACTACTAATATATTTCCGGAGTATATTCAGGAGAAATACTAAAATACTCTTCAGGGAACTACAAATACATTTCAGAAGAACTGCTAATAGTTTTTAGAAGGACGGCTAATACTTTTCAGAAGGACTGTTAATACATTTCGGGAGAAAAATTTAATTATATTACGGGGAACTACTAATACTTTTTCGAGGAACTACTAATACTTTTTTGAGGGACTGCTAATATATTTCGTGAGTATATTTAGGAGAAATACTAAAATACTCTTTAGGAAACTACTATTATATTTCAGAAGAACTGTTAATACTTTTTAGAAGGATGACTAATACTTTTTAGAAGGACTGTTAATACCGGTGGTCCCTGAAAACTACTAAAACACCATTGCTAATATTACGGAAATGCCACCGGGTCTGCAGGTCAGATCCGTCTAACATCTGACATGAGTTTTTGTGTAACTTATTGGTTTTCGGAGCTCAGTTTCCTCCTAATTGCAAACGGAAATTTAGATGATAAAACACTTTTTTTTTTCCTGTTTTGTTAATAGTTTCAATAAAATGTAAGTTCTCTTTCTCAAAAAAAAAAAATGAGAGCCCAATTTTTTTAACTTTCGTTTTTTGTTTCTGTTTCTCCTTTCGTATGTTGTTATGGGCTAATTTTGCTTCGTTATTCTGGAATGGGCATTTTATGGAAAATGATGGGCCAATTCCATGATGATCCAGCCTATTGGTAAACACTTTGGGCTCGTTTGGTTGCAGGATGGTTATGTACATGATTAATTCCCAATTTCTTTTACAACCTTATAAGGTGGATATAATAAGGGGAAAAGGACACAAATACCCGATTTTGGAGATCCAATGCCAGCAAAATGCCCACCCGGCAGGGATATTTCACAAAAATGCCCGATTTGGCCAAATTGTTCCCAAATATACCCAACTCAAACAGATTCCAGACAAAACTACCCAATCTTCAAAGATCTTCGATGAATTGCGCGTTTCCCCTCCAAAAATTACGGTGCTGATCACAGCAGGATCTCTGATCAAAAATACAATCCCAGAATACTAACGAAAAACAGGGGAAAGGCACAGATTCAAGGAAACACAAATCGAAGGGAAAAAAAACTCGACTGTTAGAGATCACAATTCAAGATCAATATCGAAGAAGAAGAAGACCAAAACAGTTAAAAAAACGCGATTTGTTTATCTTGTTCTGAAAATACCTTATTTAGATATATTTCATGATTTTACAGATTGAAATTTAGGATTCGATGTGTATTGACTGAGGTTGACATTGAATTGAACCAGTAATTTTGCATGCATATCCAAAAACCTGGAAGTTGTAAGCTTCAAAATACTTATTTAGTTCGAATTATGATCCAAAATCCTACAAACATTGCTTCTCGTGATTATTTAAGAATAAAACGTGTCAATCTGGAAAAAATTGAATGCATTACATTACGTGATTGTTTCACATATGTTTCTTTCTTGTTTCACATATGTTTCTTTTATGTTTCACAATTGTTTCGTTCGTCTTGCTTCTTGACATACATAAACATTGTTTCATTCATGTTTCATTTATGTTTCGTTTATGTTTCACTTAGCCGACTATTCATCGAAATCCACAACTTGGATGGAGCAAATTCCCGGTATAGTGTACCACAATGGACAATGGGGAAAATGGAGAGTACAGAAACTTTGAGATAACAGAATACTCATTCCATCGACACAGACATTCAAGACACTAAGGGGATCTTATAACAACAAATTCAATACAAGAAAGATATGGAAGATATGCAGATTAGATACAAATTGACAGAGACTCGCCACCATTGAAAATAGATAGTGATTACAATCTCAAATTCTACCTGGAAGTGAAAAGCAAAGAAACGGATCGGATGAAGTTCCCTTTGTGCATAGATATAGTAAGAAACGAATCGAGCTTGGAAATAACAACACAAGAAAATGTAAAGGAAACCAAAGATCATACATGTTTCAACAAATGTCATTTGTTTCTTTGTTGTTTCATACATGTTTCATTTATGTTTCTTATATGTTTCACTTAGCCAATTTTTCATTGCATTCTACGATTTGCATGGTGAAAATCTCGGTTGTGGTATGCCACAATGGACAATGGGAAGAAAATAGAGAGTATACCAACTTTGAGATAACAAGAATAATGATTCCAATGTATGCACATTCGATTGCCTAAAAGAAATCTTGGAACAACAAATTCAATTCAGAAAATTTGAGCTTAATTGTCCATCATCGGCTACGAAATGGACACGACTCATTGTCGGACCAAAAATACTTTGTATTGACTTTCAACATCGTAGAATTATTGAATGCATCAACTATAGCGGTGAAAGACCTACTAGTAACAACTTTGCTACAGTACGTGAGATCTTTAGTTCAAGATTACGCATGTAGACTTACATTGACAATTCTCTAAAACTACTAGTAAAATTACTACATTTGGCATGCTCAACTCTGCGATTCTCGATGCATATGATCTTCTTAATCATGTTCTTGGAGTTTCTTCCTGTCCCCAAATGTTGCTCACTAATTCAGATGGAACTTCCCTTTTGAATCCTTATTTTGATCAAATTAAATGATAAACATCTTTGCATCTGTCTTTTTTCCTCGATCACCTCTCCAAAGTTGCCTCATGTAATTTTTCTTACTATTACGACTGAGATATGGCATGCTTTGAAACTGCGATATCATTCTCTTTCTCGCACACATGTTTACCAACTCAAGATGCAACTGCTTACTCTGAATAAAGGTTCTAAATCAATGTAATCATATTTGGATGAGGTAAAACTTCTTTCTTATGTAAATGAAACTGTAAAACATATCACATGAACTAAAAAGCTGAAGAGTATATGGGGAAAAACTACACTATTTCTCTAAATTTAAAAGCAATTTACTACAAACTTTTATCACATGATCCCCTGTTTCATAATTGTTTCTTACATGTTTCATTTATGTTTCTTACATGTTTCAACTGATTACATCATCATTAAGATTTACGTAACAACAATTCTCTAAAATCATTAGGAAATGGAGATAGAAACTCAATGTCGTTGTCATCGTCATCACCATTTTACAGCTTCAACTTAGCATGATTGTGAAGCGAGACATCGAAGTCTTGCTTGTTCATTCTCTATCTTAAACGCTTCAACGTCCATAACCTTCCCAACAACGACATAACAAGCAACAAAAAATCTCACATTCACTACAAAAGAAATAAAAAAAAATACACAGTCAGATAGATAACACAACAAATCAAAAACAATAAAAAAAAACAAATATATGGAAAATACATAAAAGAACAAAAGAAACATAAAAGAAAAAACAACTTGAAAAACAACATCGAAACAAACGAAAAACTTCAAATCACAAAATAATAAAAAACACAGAAAATTGGGTTCACCTCCCACCGCCGTAATTAAACCTCTTCCCCCGCCACCACCCCGAGGACCACGTTCAAATTCAAATCACCGAACCACTTTTTCATGTCCACCAACACTCTCCCCGATTCGCCCTTCTTCTCCTTCCGGAGAGCTTATAAAGCTCGCCAATAGATCGCGTCGTAAGGAGCAAAGTCGAACATGGCGAAGTCGTGGCTCAAGTGTTTGGCGGCTCGTAATCTCGTGACGGGGACGAAACGGCGACATCGCAGTGGTGAACAATTCTTTGGCTAATTCATCACCGCTCACCACCAGGGCTCGGTCGCCGAGGATCGTGAAAATCGGGCCGTATTTATCTGCCAGGGAAGCTAGGTTTATGTGAGGAAGTTCGGCGGAGGAGTCGCCAGGCATGAGGTGGAGGTGGCCTGTAAAAAGTCATGCGCCGCCGGCTTCGGGTGGCGCGCTGGTTTTTGGCTTAGCCGATCTTGACTTGAGCAATATGTAATAGAGGAAGAAAAAGGCAATGGTGCATAGATGGAAGAGCCGAAATATTCCATGGTTAGGTATTGGCTGGATTCTATGGGAACGAAAGAAATTGAAGGAGGGTAAAAAACTGAAAGGAAAAGTAATAGGGTGGGTATATTTGTGAAGTCCAGGACCGGGTTGGGTAGATTTGTGATAGGTGGGTATTTTTGTCTTTTTTTTTAAAAATCAGGGTATTCTATGTAATTTCCTCTATAATAAGCCCCATTATTGTGTTTGTTTAATGGATTGAGCTATTGGATATATCCATTTATTAATAATGTATTTGGTTGATAATGGATAACAACAATAATACCAACTCAGATTACCACTGTGTCCCTTACTTTTAATTGATTTTCCTTTTTCAACCCCCAAACATAATTCTTCTATTTACTACTATGCCATTACCAATCACTGCTATATTTTCCATCCTAAAATCGCAGCTACTCCTACTCCCCATTTCATGTTCTATTTAACGTCTTCCCTCAATCCTCTTCTCTTCTTGGTCGACTAATATATGCGTGTGCATATCAACAGCTGAAAGACGCACATACATGTTAGAATCGAGGTTTTTTTTAGCTATGAGTTTCAGATTTCGTCGATTTCATCCGAATTAGGGCAAAATAGATTGTATGAAATATTTGCTATGTGTTCAGAATTCATCAATTTCATTTGAATATTATCCTCATACGCGGTTCTTCCAATTTTCAGTTTTAAACCATGGTTTCTTATCACATTTTTTTTATAATTAATTTAAATTCTGTTTTTTTTTTTCAGTTTTAACTTCTGGGTTTTATTATATCTGTTGAAATATGCTGTTTGTTGTGATTTGAATATGTTGGAAAATGCTATTTGTTGCTATTTGTTGAAATATGCTATTTGTTGTTTCTATGCTATTTGTTGAAAATGTTGAAATATGCTATTTGCTGTTGATACCATGGGTTCATTTTTTTCAATCTTATCACATGTTGAAATATGCTATTTGTTGAAAATGTATGAGGGTGCACTGAACGACAAGAATGGAGGAATATGAGGGTATTGCTGACATTTCACTCCATATCATAAAGAGAGTAAAATTGTATCCCACCCCCTTGGTGGGATATGGTATACCCATTTTGGGTGGATAGTGGACCAGGCCCTTGCTTTTTCATGGGCTTGACAACTTTGAACCAAACTAATTAATTGAAGTGAAATATTAAAAATAGGTGTGATATCCCTCCCATTAACCCCAACCAAACGAGCCCAAAGGGAATATGTTAATTGAGTTTATATAATCTATTTTTAGCAGTGAAGGTTTCGAGTCTAAAAAATTGAGTTTATGTTAATTCAAAAATCGTGACAAATTTTGGCACTGTTAAACATTCTGTTTGAATAGGTACAAATAAACCAGATGTACTTCGGTCGCGTCCCTGGACTCGAGCCTTAATACTTCGTTTGGATGACCTGTAATAGAACAAACGTTAAGCTAGTCGGGAGGGTTCCCAGCTAAGACCCTATGATGCTTAAGACATTACAAATCGTAAGGTTAAAGTGAACTGAAGAGCGAGGTGAATAGTTGAATAGTGAATACCTGAGAATGATTGCAAACGTAGTATTTATAGTTTTAGTTTGGCTATGCCGTACATGCTCGCTCCACGTGTCTTGATCTCCTAGGCCTAGACATCACCATCAGGGAATATACGGTCAAGATCCTGGGTCAACTCGGATCACCAGTTCGGGTCGGGTTTTGACCCATTAGAGAAATATGAATCCCAAATTAGAATAGGGTCCAAACCGGACTTACCTCGCATAGGGTCGCGTACCTCTTGTAATGCTAACGCGTCAATGCAGATCTTGGCCTAGGCACCACCTCTCCTAGGGTCGCGAGCCCATTAAAAAGTTGTCATGTCCTCGAGGTGACCTTCTTGATACATGAGCTTGCCTCCTCGATTCGCTCACGACCCTAGGTTGGGACTAGCGGACCATGATTGTGCCTTTGGATTTTAAGTAATCCTTTGAGGGTAATGTGGTCTTTTAACAGTACTCATCATTACTCCCCCAGTTATTTTTTTTATTTTAATAAAAGTAACTATTAATCTAGACCTTAGAATTCGAATAGTCACGCAATCTTCACCACCAAGGGTTTCAATTTTCATTGTTACTATTGGCTTCGCAGTGGTAACTAGCTCTTGGGATGTTGTGGTTCGCGTGTGATTCTTCCGACAAGTACTCCACTTCGATCAGTTCGCTTCGACGAGGTAGCCATTCCACTTCTTTTCGTCTCTATTTTTTGATTTTATTAGAAAATATTTCTTTCTTTTTCTCTTCGCCTTCTAAGGAAGCATGAACTCGTCGGACTGAACCCTCGGTTCATCTAATTCTAGCTCGGGCACTACGAGCTCGAGTTCGGAAAATTCTAACTCTAGCCCAAGTTTGAATATTAACCTAAATAATGTAGCTGGGCCTCACGAAACTTTAGACGTTGACCCCATTAGAGCTATTAGGGTAGGCTCCCATGTAGATGAAATTGATGGGTCTGAATCGGGTAATAGCTCCGAAGGATTGACCCTCTTGCAGATCCTGACCTCGAGTTCACTACCCCTTGGGCCTTGCTTCGGTCCATTGTACGATCTTGCGAGGTGGCTGAAATTAGGCAAAAAAATTTCATCCCCGATAACTACCAAATAATTATCCCTAAAAAGGGTGATAGAATAGACGAACCCCCCTTCACTGCTTAGCATTTCACCTATCTAGCTTGGAGGCGGGCTTGAGGTTCCCCCTCCTCGGCCATGATAGATATTTTGAATGGTTTATGTGTGTTTCTCTGCCCAGCTAGTTCCTAATGCTTATAGGCACATCGTGGGATTCGTTATTTTGATGTGGTTTTTTAGAAAAGATCCATCTTTCCCTCACTTTTGGGCTTTGAATTCTTTGAATTCGTCCCCTACCACTAGCGGAAAGGGGTTCTTTTATATTTCACCTAGGCCTTACTTGTAGGTCCCAAGGGGTGTGAGTAAGGTTTAGAAGGGGGGATTGAATAAACCTTACCAACTTTTCAATTTTAGTCCTTTTAAAACAATACGAGTTAAATACACAACTAAGTCCTCGAGGACAACTAAGTTAGTTAAGCGTGAGTTAGCCACTCAACGGACTTTCGAGCCGGCTGTTGTGAATAACTCCGATGTTTAGTCTAATACTTAACTTTTTGTGATGAAATTTTCGGGAAGACTTAACACCCTTGAATTTGGTTTTAAGTTTATTTTAACACTTGGTTTTAGACTTTGTTAATTATCGATTCGATAGAAAATTATCGTGAGATATAAAATGATATGCAAAATTAAATGTTGAAATGTAAATGACACAATAATTTTTATAGAGGTTCGAAGATGGGGTAATTCTTCAACTCATCTCTTCTCCAACTCCCCGGAGGAATCCACTAAGTATTGATCGTAGTCTGAGTGGTTATCGGTCCGGATACAAGTCTTGATCACACACGGTGACTTGATCCTTTGGGACTCGGTCCGAGAGATGCCTTGGTCACACAAATAGTTTCTCGTCTACTCGAACTTCACAGGGGTGGTCGCCGCTACTTCAGACTTACTTTCTCAAGCTTCTTGGATTTGATCACGAAGCCCTCCAATAACTTGAGACTGGTTCGACCTTGAACCTTTCTACAATCCTCCTTGGAATGTAGACCCATTTTGATTCTTCAAAAGTTTCCTTTTCAACAGTTTGAAGTTGTCTTTCCTTCACACTTGGTGTTGGATCGATTTCCTTCGAAATTTAGGCTTAAAGATTTTCTTGAATAACTTGAGAATATTTTGCAGGTTACAGAGTGAATATTGCTTTTTTGTTCGTAGTTCTAGTAATCAAGGTAACCTCTTCTCAAAGTGATTCCTCAGCCTTTTATAGTGAACTTTTAAAAATCTGTCCGTTGAAGAGATAGGCTGATTTCAAAAGTCACTTGTGTTCGATTGGCTTGTCTTGTTGCGATCCTTGATATTGACATTTCCTCGTATTAAATGAGCATTGACTTTTTTCGTAGTCGACCACAAGGTGCGATCTTCCCATTGGTTTATTCTTTTTGCACGCTTTTGGGACTGAGCACTTTAAGACATGACAGCATGAAAGTATTACTTGTTTAGGTAATATTCTTGATTTCTGTGCAACGGATTCTTTTCAGTTAACTTCTCTTTGCAGCTGTCTTTTCCCCAGGTGACTTGAGTCTGCTCCAATGATTGAAAGACTCATCTGTCAATTCAACTTGACTTGGCTTCTTGAGTTGACTTGACTGACACTTCACACAGCTGTATCCCAGCTGATACTCCTTCAGTCGAGTTCTTGTCTCCTCCTCCTTGCCATACTCAAATTGTTTCACAAAATGAAGTCTTCATTTCGGTCTTGATTGACTTCTTGTATATCCAGGCATAGGCGACTTGACTCACTCGAATGTAAATTTATCTATTATAATACAAATTACAAGGAAAATGGGGTACCAACTTTCTAGTCTAAGTTTACATGTCATTCATCAAAATCTAATAAATAAATTTTCCAACAATTTCCCCCTTTTTGATTATGTCAAAACTTAAATCATACATACAAAATGTAAGCATCACAAGATACATACATACAATGTAGAAACAGAGAATGTATGCGTAGAATCGATCTTTTTATTGATCATAATATTCTTGTCCTTTACATACCTGTTTACAAAGTGTATCAGAGCAACATGACATTCTATATCTAAGCAGGAATATAGAAATTACACAACTTTTATTCATCGTACAGAAGACTTACATACATATGTATTTGCAATAGTAAAATACATGAAGGGGTGGACAACAACACTTCATCGCCTTGCCGCTTCCTTCTTTTCTTTCTTCTTCACTTTGTCGTCCTCCTCTTGGTCTCTTTCTTTTCTTCTTTCAAATGCTTTCTTTTTCTCGTAGGCTCTTCTAGCGACTTCGTCTTTTCTCTTTCTTTCTTGTCTTCGTTGACTCTCTTCCCACAACCGATCTTGTCTCTTATTTTCTTCTTCAATCCTTTTTACATATTCAAGATTCTTCCTAGCCACTTCCATGTTGGCTACTACGTCATACTTCAATTTCAATAGATCCTCATTTCTTTCCCCGGATCTATGTATTCGATGTTTTTGGGTAGAGGTCTGGTCCCAAGCCTCTTCCTCCATCGCTTCTTCCTCTTCCTCTCGGCGTGTATTGTCTTTAGCCTTCTTCTTTCCAAAGCAGTGGATAGTAGTCCGTTGTCTGTCGGTTTCTTCGCATAGATTGAGGCCTTTTTCCCAATACAAGTCACAGGCTTGGGCCATTGACATTCCTTCGAAGTATCCTTCGGATTCGAGCGTTTTGAATTCATCAACTGATCTAGGCTCGTTTCCGACATCTGAAATGGCATCAGTGTCTCTTCCTGCTGGAAGGCCTCCGTATTATTTCAGTATGTCTATCACACGGGCATCCATTTTTCCTTCGACCTCCTTCATCCCTCCTTCTACTATTTTTCTCTTCTCGGACATAGGTACAACAGAGTGTTGGAGCGGCAGAGTCACTGGAAGTTTGCTGATTATGTCAGCTGTGATAAGTCCTTGTTGAGGGGTTCTAGAAACCATTAGAGTCATATCCTTTGAACATTCCCCCTCAACTGCTTTTCCTTTTCTTTCTTCTCGTTTCTTCAAATTGTTTCTTCTTTTTTCAACAATTGTGTCATTCTTTCTTTCTCAACAGTTTTCAATGTCTTGGTATTCCTCTTCCCCTTTTTGGCATCATCAAAGGAGAGAGAAACCCCGGGAACATGCCGAAAGCATGAAATCTAAGCGGTGATAGTTGAGTTTTGCTTGGATTCTCTGCGAGTATCTTTGTTCAAATTCGAGCGAGTGATTTTGGATTAAACCGCCACCAACTTCATTTCACCATAAGAAGGCCGAACTTTTCATTCATATTCTCCTCTATGCACGTAAGTTCTTTTCGATGAAATTCTCGCAGAGTTCCATTTCAAAAAAAGCAGTGAGGCATGCATTCTATCGGTATTTTCTTGCATCCTCGTCTTCATGTCGGCAATATCGGCGCTCCCAGGACCACGCATCTTATTATTATACAATGCCTTAAAGTATTGAACATGTTCGAGCCGCATTGTACTCTGCTGTTGACACCATTCCTTATCCGTACCACAATCCCTCGTAATCTGCTGTGAGGTGGCATCTCTCTTGTCCGATCAACGATATCAAGTGAAGCTTGGTGTCGTTCAATCTTTTCGATCTCACCGAGTATTGTCTTGAATACCTCACGTGCCTCGCTTACCTCGGTTTGCCACGGCGGCCAAAGCATCGAAATCAAAATCTATGGGGACAATGGAGTCGGTGGGAATCACTGGATCTGGTCGAACATTGAAACGGCGCTGTTCACGGGTTGTTTCTTCTTCAAGGTCGGGCAGCTCAATCTGGAAAGGAAAGGTTTTTTCAAACGCATCATCACGCACATATGGAATTGAGGATTCAGTTGTTCGTGCTTGTGATGATTCAGGTTGAGTCGTGCCTGCTGCAGCTTTGGGAGCCTGCGCAGATGACTCGGTCTCAGCTGGGCCTTGGTGAGATGATTGGCCAGCTGACTGAGCCTCAGCTGTCTTAACAGCTTCGTCGGCCTCAGTGGTTTCTTTTAAATGAATTTGCGTGTCCTCAGCTGCACCATCAGCATCATCGGAAGATGATGAGTCTTGAAGACTTGGCTCATCATCAAAATTGAACTTTTGACGAGCAACCTTGAATTCTGGCTTACTCGTACTTGGTGGAGCGTCCTCAGCTGAGTCTTTGTGATGTTCAGTTGAAGTAGACTCAGCTTCATCTGCAGATCCCAGGAAAGTTGTATCAGGATCATCCTGGGAGTCATGAAGAGCACTGATTTCCTCCTCTCGAATCGGCAATTATGGTCCGAGGAATGCTCTTATCTCTCGAGTTTTACCTAGGGAAGTCTCAACCTCCCGTAGGCTTCATTACCTCCTCCTGCAGTCTCAAGCTGCAGCGAGCCTTGTACAATCCCTTCGACCGGCGCAGCTGTCTTAGGGTCTTCTGCAGTGGCATCCACGGGAGTCTCAACTCCGTGGATTGCACTTTCATTGCCAGTGTTAACTCCGGGGGTAGATCCATCCCAGGCCTCGATTGCGCATCGGCGCGTCATCGGCACATCACGAGCGATTGGCTTGGCACTTCAGGAGACTCAACCGTCCGAGCTTCTTCAGTGACAACTTGTTGTGTTTCTTTTTCTTGTTCCTTCTCCACTTCGCCTCCTAGATTCATGGTGGAGTCATCTGCAGATCCTCCGACCTAGTGCGGTGGAGGGAGTTTCCCTCGGTTGGCACACCACTAAGTGACTTGTGATGGGGTCACTCTTCTCCAGACTCCCGGATGTGTCCTTTGAGTGTTCGGTAGTGGGGGTAGGTGGTAAGACACCTTCAAATAGGGTTGGCTCAACTTGGGTTCCCACGTTCCCAGTTTCATCGCCAAGTCCCTTAGATCCGCTTCTTCTCGAGTGAATCAAGCGGAAGTGGTTGCGGCAATAACGATGGCAATCGATGCACCACTCCCAACGGATCAATCTCCAGCTGAGATTTGGAAGACTCTCCTGGTCCTTCCATCAGCTCTTTCTCATGCAACAGTGTGGATTCCCACATGGCTTACTGCATGTCCAACTTTTCTTGTGCGGCAACGGGGTCCAAGTCCTCATCACTGTCTGAGAGTATGTTGAGATGAGGATGAGTATGGTCAGTGGTTCCAGTTAGAGGACAAATGATGGCTTTCTCACGAGCTTCAGCTTCCTCGACTAATCTCTCCTTCTCTTTTTCCTTGAAGATCTGCAACATATCCAGGCAGTTGTCTTCATCAAGTGCCTGGACCACTGTGGTCAATCCGAGGAAGTTCATCAATTCTTCTTCTTCCTTGATGAATTCAGGGTGTGCGAACTGCTCCCTTGATCGACTAAGCTTCCATTTCCTCCATTCTCTCAGACGATTTTGGATGTCTGAATATGGTGGAGAGAGCATGATCACATTATCTTCATCATCTTCTCCTTGTTGCCCTTCCTTTTTAGGAATGGAAGGCAACATACTACTCTTGCTCAATTTCTTCAAGAAGACATCGGGCAGTGGAGACACGATCCTGCAACAGGGGATTCTCTTTGTCTCCGCCGCTTGTTCTCGGTTGTTCTGGCCTCCACAATCGGTCTTGCTTACCTCTCTACCGACGGCTCGGCCCAGGCTTGGTTGTTTCATCAATAACTCGAGATCGATTTCTTCTTGCCAGAGATCTTTTCCACTGAGTTGCGGACTCACCGCTTCTCAAGTTCGAGAATGCTTGATGAGTCTTCTTTTGGTCCTTACCGGAGGAATTTCTGTTCGGATAAGGTTTCCTCTGACTCTTGGGCGGCGGGGGCCGTGCATCCTTCGTCGAGGAGTTGCCTTTCTTGGCTTGGGAGTCCTCTTCTTCTTGATGGCTGGAGAAGGTATTTGAGGTTCCTTCTCCGCCTCTACCGCAGGGGCAGTGCGATTTTCTTCTTTGTTCTTTGGGCAATGGTTGGTTGCTTGCAGTGCGTGGCGCCTTTCTTCTTCTTCTGAGGGAAGTCACAGTTGCTTCTTCGGGATTAGCTGATTCCCCCTCGCTGGTATCCGCCCGCTTGGATTAAGCTCTCCTTTGGGCTCCTGAAAGGTTTGCCCGGAACATTTTCTTATTAACATGGAACGACTTTCCATGTCGGAGTGGAACACCCTTCACCTCCATCAACCGGCCAACTACAAAGCCGTAGCCCAAGGATCCTCCGAATGACCCATCGTTCTTGAAGGACTTATTTCCAACATTCTGGTAGAGTCTGCGTAGACGACTTACGCCCGCCAGCTTGACTTTCTTCTCCTCCATGATCGCAACCATGACGATCGGCTTCATTTTGATAGGCGATTGAAGCTTCCAAACTTCATATCCACACATTTCGCGACGATATCCATCAACTTGTGATAATCATCCTTCAGCAACTTCTTATCCGTTGTGTAAACCACCTTCGCAGCACATTCAGGTCTGGCCACTTCCTTCCATGCAGCAGCCAAGTTTACATCAGCCTCAAATATCTCCGACACTCTTTTTGACGGCAGCAAACAATGCTCCGCTAGATCTTGAGCAGTGATTGTAAAATCCTTTACATGTACAGAGGACTTGATGCCCTCGTCGTGAACCTCGGCGTTCACGTGGAACTGTGCTACCTCCTCAACGTATGTCATCTGGAACTCCATCATGAGAAAGGGTTTCAGTCCAAATTTCTCAATTTTGTCAGCTATCTTCTTCACAAGGGTTTCATCGGAACCCTGTTTAACCATCCCTTTGAAATACACGGTAGAACCAGTGTGGATTTGCTTCCCTAGCTTGGTGAAATCGTAGGTTGATGCCATTTTTCTGAGTTTTTAACGAACGAACTTTGAAGAATTTGCAGTGAAGATTTGGTAGGGTTTTGAGAGAAAAGAGCTTTCTTTGCTTTTGGAGAGATGAATAGTTTTTGAGTTATGTGAGAGAGAAACTGAACAAAATGGTATATATGGGTTATGAAAGGACGTGATTTCGGTTTTTGAAATTTGATCAAGATCGACGGCTCAGATTTAGCACGTCGATTAGCATTTAATTGCTCGCATTTAATGCGGCAGCATTTATATCCAATCATATGCTTTGTCGTGCGCGCTTTTTGATCGCATTCGCATTATTACTACCGACGTCATCCTTAAAAATATTCCCGCTTATTAAAAATGATCGTTTTTGTCACTTAGCTCATAAATGACTCGAAACTTACTCCTTAGTGACTCAACTCTTCTTCTCTCTATTCACATAGTGATTCAAATTTGTCGGTAACTTGATCTGGTGACTTTGCGATAAGGCTGATTCATTTAGCTGATTCACACGCTCTGCTCTATTTTCATCTTTTCACTTTCCATCTCTTCTCCTTGAGTCTTCTGAGTGTCAACTCATCTCAATTAACCCTAACTCATGCTTGAGTTCTTCAAATCTTGATTCACATAATGGCTTTGTGAATATGTCAACTAACTATTTGTCAGTTGAGATGTATTCCAAGATGATGTCTTTCTTTTTAACATGATCTCTTATAAAATGATATCTGACATCAATGTGCTTTGTTCTTGAATGCAACACAGGATTTTGAGTGATTGCAATAGCACTTGTGTTATCACACATAATTGGAATCTCTTTTTCTTCAATTTCATAATCTCTCAGGTGTTGTCTCATCCATAAGACTTGGGCACAACAGCTGCCTGCAGCTATGTATTCTGCTTCAGCTGTAGATGTGGCTATTGAGTTTTGCTTCTTGCTAAACCAGGAAACCAATCTGTTTCCAAGCATTTGACATGTACCTGAAATACTCTTCCTGTCAACTCTACATCAAACATAGTCAGAGTTTGAATAACCAATAAGCTTGAATCCACCTTCCTTTGGATACCATAAGCCGACTTCCTGGCATCCCTTCAAATATTTTAGGATTCTCTTAGCTGCAGTCATATGGCTTTCCTTTGGAGCAGATTGGAATCTTGCACATACACCTACTACAAAGGTGATGTATGCGTGGCTTCTTTTTAAATAGAGCAATGATCCATAAGTGCTCAGATCCGGTTTGATCCACAGACTTACCATCTGCATCCATGTCCATTTTGACTGATGTATTCATTGGTATCTTCATAGAAGACTTCTCTTCCATACCAAATTTCTTCATTAAATCTCTGGTATACTTTGTCTGACTTATGAAGGTTCCATCTTTCAGTTGTTTGACTTGAAGTCCTAGAAAGAATGTCAGCTCTCCCATCATGCTCATATCAAATTTACCTTGCATGAGGTTTGAGAACTTATCACACAGCTCTTTGTTTGTGGATCCAAAAATGATATCATCCACATATATTTGAACAAGCGATACTCTCTCTCCATCTTGAATTAAGAGAGTGTTAACATCTACTTTGCCTTTGGTGAATCCATTATCTGTCAGAAATTGAGATAATGTATCATACCATGCTCTAGGTGCTTGTTTCAATCCATATAGAGCTTTCTTGAGCTTGTACACATTATCTCCAAGAGTCTTCTGCTCAAATCCTGGAGGTTGTTCAACATAGACTTCTTCTTCTAGTAGTCGATTTAAAAATGCACTTTTCACATCCATTTGATATATAGTGAAGTTCTTGTGAGCAGCATAGGCAAGAAACATCTTTATTGCTTCTAATCTTGCAACATGTGCAAATGTTTCATCAAAATCTATTCCTTCTTCTTGGCAATACCCTTTGGCTACCAATCTTGTTTTGTTCCTTACCACAGAACCTTCCTCATTCATTTTGTTTCTGAATACCCATTTTGTGCCTATAACATTTTGATGGGTTGGTCTTTGCACCAATTCCCATACTTTGTTTCTTTCAAACTGATTTAGCTCTTCTTGCATTGCTTGAATCCAATGAGTATCATCCAATGCTTGGGACACATCTTTTGGTTATATTTGGGAAATAAAACAAGTGAACATAGCTTCTTGTTGAGCTCTGGATCTGGTTCTTACACCATCTCTTACATCTCCAATGACTAGCTCTGGTGGATGGTCTCTCAGCCATCTCACATTAGGTTGGAGTAAGTCAGTTGGGTTCAGTCGTCTTGCAACTGTGTTGCCTTGAGCAGCTCTCTCATCATCGCTTAGCTGCAGATTTTCCAGTTGTCTTTGAGATTCAGCTATTTCATCTACATCTTGGTTGATTACTCCAGCTTGACTTCAACATAGGGACTCTTCTCGTCTAGTTGGGCCGATCTGACTTATCACTAGCTCTTCAATGTCTTCTCCATTTACATTAGGTTCATCAAAAACCACATGGATAGACTCTTCTGATCATTGTCTTTTGTTCAAGACTCTATAGGCTTTACTTTCACCGAGTATCCCAAAAAGATACATTCATCAGCTTTAGCATCAAAAGCCTTTATTATCCTTGCCATTATTGTGGATGAAGCATTTACATCCAAATATTCTAAAATATGCAACATTTGGCTTTCTCCCCGTCCAAATCTCATAGGGAGTCTTTGTCACTGTCTATTTATCATGCATCTATTTTGAGTATAGCATGCGGTGTTGATGGCTTGACCCCGAAAATCTTTTAAGCGATCCGAGCTTGGCTAACATGGTCCTTGCAGCTTCCTTGAGAGTTCTGTTTCTTCTTTCTCTCGCTTACTCCATTCTTTGTGGAGTCCTTGTCAGTAGATAATTCATGAGCAATACCATTTTCAACACAATCTTGAGTTATTATTCCATTGACAAACTCGGTTCCTCTATCCGATCTTATCTTTATAATGGTTTGACTCTTCTCATTTTGAACTCTTTTCATCAGTTGAGGTAACTTCTGTAAAGTTTCCTTCTTTTTGCACATAAAGATTGTCCATGTATATCTTGAATAATCATCCACTACCACTAGGGTGTACTTCTTTCCACTTATGCTAGCTGGCTCAACTGGACCAAATAGATCCATATGCAACAGATGCAATATCCTTGTTGAAGATGGATTTGACTTCTCTTTGAATGATGATTTGATCTGCTTTCCCATCTGGCATGCATCACAAACACTTTCCTTCTTGTACACTGGGTCTGGTAGTCCTTCTACAAGATGACTCCTTGCAAGCTTGTTAATTGTCTTGAAATTCAGATGATTGAGCTTAACGTGCCCACGGCCAACTTGATTCGGGTCTTTCTTTTGCTAACAAACAAGTGCTTGGTGTGGTAGTCGACCAATCTACCACGTACATGTTCTTCTGCCTGGATCCTTGCAACACCACTTCATTTGATTCAGTGTCTTTGATTTGGCATACTCCCATATTAAATCCAATATTATAGCCCTTGTCACAGAGTTGGCTGATGCTTAACAAACGTATGCAACATCTGTGATTTCTAATCCAATTTTCTCGATGGATCCAGTGCCTCTTATTTCCCCTGGAGCTTCACTTCCTCCAAATATGACTTTTGCACCTCTAATCTCCTTGAATTTTGATGATTTTTCTTGTTCCTGTCGTGTGTCCGGGAATGACCACTATCCATGTACCAGGTTCCTTGCACTCAATTGTTCCTTGAACCGATCTTCTTGGTCAAGTTTGTCTTGTTCTTTGGCCATTAGACGGATTAAGGCTTCTTCTTCAGAGTCACTTAAGTAGTCAGCTTCACTACTCTCTGAATCTCCTGCTTCTTTTGACTTAGTTGTTTCAAAGTTTGTTTAAAGCAGACCAACATTGCCCTTTTCTTTTCTTGTCTTCTTTCTCTCAAGACTCTTCTTTCTTCTTCATTCTGTGTATTTATTGACTACGAGGATATGGATCAATAGTAAAGTGTCCTGGTTGTCTATGCAATTCCAACACGGGTTTTCAACTTTTTGGTCGACTCTCTCATTTCTTGGGTTGTCGGCTCTTTGATATTCGACCTTTTGATACTCAGCTCTCTTTGGTGGCCTATCTTCCCTTGATTTGGAGAGAGCTTAATGTCTTCTGGAGGATTCACCTTTATTTCTTTTGTAGTTCTTGGTGAAGAACTTGTTGAATCTTTTAACCATCGCAATCTCTCATGGTCATGGTCAATAATTTTTTGGTCTCGGCTCTCTTCCCATCCTTGACTATAAGTGCACTTTGTTTTGGGTACGATTGTCTCCTCTTGATCTTTTCTTCTCCTTTCAAATTCATAAGCTTTGAGATCCGAGAATAGTTCATGATTGGATGTTTTTGATAGGTCCATCGAGTGCCTTAGAGCCATGGTCTTCATTTCCCATTCAGCTGGGAGGCTCCTTAGTATCTTCATGCACATTTCTTTTTGTGTGTATTCTTTTCCAAGTGCTGAGAGCTCATTTGTAATTTCAGTGAATCTAGCATCCAACTGATACATTGTCTCACCGCAAGCATTTTAAAGTTTTCAAATTTTTGAACAAAGAACAGATAATTTGTTGTCCTTAATTTGCTCGGATCCTTCACAAATTAAAGTTAATTTATCCCAGATTTCTTTGGCTGTCTTGCAAGATTTGACTTTGTTGAACATAGCTTTGTCCAAGGTCTTGTAAAGTATATCATTGGCCACATTGTCTAGGTTGTATCTTTTTATGTCATCATTTGTCCACTCGACTCTTGGTTTTTCAACCATAGTTTGGTCTAGAGCGACAACCTCTTCTTCATCACCGCAGCACTCTCTCTTGCAAATTTGTGTTCACCTTCATTATTTGCAGTGGCCCATCCTCTATCACTATCCATATCTCATCATGTAAAGTTGATAGATGAGCCTGCATACGTATTTTCCAGTCATCAAATTCCTCAATGGTGAACATAGGAATGCGTGTCAAATTTGCTTCCATGATAATAACTTTTGCAAAAAAAAACAAGTCTTAAAAACTTCTTTGAAAGAACAAGTGTTAAAAACTTCTTTTGAAAGAACAAGTGTTAAAAACTTCTTTGAAAGATTGGAGATCTAGTTCAAGAACTTTTGTGCGGAAGGCTCAATGAACCAACCGCTCTGATACCACTTGTAGGTCCCAAGGGGTGTGAGTAAGGTTTAGAATGGGGGGTTGAATAAACCTTACCAACTTTTCGATTTTAGTCCTTTTAAAATAATACAGAGTTAAATACACAACTAAGTCCTTGTGGGACAGCTAAGTTAGTTAACCAAATAGAGTTAGCCACTCAAATGCACTCGATCGAGCTGTTGATAGAATAACTCAGATGTTTAGTCTAATACTTAACTTGGCTGTGATGAAATTTTCAGGGGAAGACTTAACACCCTTGAATTTGGTTTTAAGTTTATTTTAACACTTGGTTTTAGCACTTTGTTAATTATCAGTTCGATAGAAAATTATCAGCAGATATAAAATGATATGCAGAAATTAAATGTTGAAATGTAAATGACACAATAATTTTTATAGAGGTTCGAAGATGGGGTAATTCTTCAACTCATCTCTTCTCCAACTCCTGGAGGAATCCACTAAGTATTGATCGAGTCTGAGTGGTTATCGGTCCGATCTGAAGTCTTGATCACACACGGTGACTTGATCCTTTGGGACTCGGTCTGGAGATGCCTTGGTCACACAGCTAGTTTCTCGTCCTACTCAGCTTCTTCACAGGGTGGCTGCCTTGCTACTTCAGCTCACTTTCTCAAGCTTCTTGGATTTGATCACGAAGCCCTCCAATAACTTGAGACTGGTTCGACCTTGAACCTTTCTACAATCCTCCTTGGAATGTAGACCCCTTTTGATTCTTCAAAAGTTTCCTCTTCAACAGTTTGAAGTTGTCTTTCCTTCACGACTTGGTGTTGGATCGATTTCCTTCAAATTTAGGCTTGAGGATTTGCTTGAATAACTTGAGAATATTTTGCGAGGTTCTGAGAATGAATATTGCTTTTTTGTTCGTAGTTACGTAATCAAGGTAACCTCTTCTCAAAGTGATTCATCGACCTTTTATAGTGAACTTTTAAAAATCCGCCCGTTGAAGAGATAGCCGATTTCAAAAGTCACTTGTGTTTGTTGGCTTGTCTTGTTGCGATCCTTGATATTGACATTTCCTCGTATTAAATGAGCATTGACTTTTCGAGTCGACACAGTGCAATGCTTCCCATTGGTTTATTCCTTTTGCACGCTTCTCGGGATGAGCACTTTAAGACATGGCAAAGATGAAAGTATTACTTGTTTAGGTAATATTCTTGACTTACGTACAACGGATTCTTTTCGATTAACTCCTCTTTGTAGTAGCGCCTTTTCCCCAGGTGACTTGAGTCGCTCCAATGATTGAAAGACTCATTTGTCACTTCAACTTGACTTGGCTTCTTGAGTTGACTTGACACACTTCACACGGATGTATCCCGGTGATACTCCTTGATCGAGTTCTTGTCTCCTCCTCCTTGCCATACTCACCAAGTTTCACAAAATGAAGTCTTCATTTCGATCTTGATTGACTTCTTGTATATCCAAGCATAGCTGACTTGACTCAGCTCGTTCAACCCTATCTATTACAATACAAATTACAAGGAAAATGAGGTGCCAACTTTCTTGTCTAAGTTTTACATGACATTCATCAAAATCTAATAAATAAATTTCCCAACATTACTTCACCTCCTACCTTCGTCTGTGTGGCCTTGGAAGCAAAATTTTATTTACATACAAGCACCTAGTGAAGATCCTTGGGTTGTTTCTTTAGAATGGAAGGTCACTCGACCTCGTCCTTGTGGTCTCAATCGCGTGTCTTGGGACGAGGGTTTTGTAAAAAACAAACTTACAAAAAATTGGTTCGTCGCTGGGAAGCTTATTACTGAGGATGCTCTTTCCCTTGCTGACCTTAGCCCCGCACCAAAGCCAGCGAACTTGACTTTAGGTAATATTTTAAGTTATGCATTTGCTCTTCCCTTTTGCCTTGCTTAATTAATCTTTAGTTGTTTTTTTCTATTTGCAGAGATGGCGGTTCGCTCCTCTTTGGTGTCAAAACAATTAAAGGAACAAAAAGATGCTTTGCTTTCACGTCGCAAGGATCGTCCACCTCCTGTTCTGAAACTTGATCCTCGAGGTGCCTCGAGCTCCTAACCTATACCTACACCTTTGGAAGGGGTCCCTCGGGAAATTCTAGACGACCCTTCTACTGGGTGAACCATAAGTCATGAGGTTTTACCATCGTCTCAAGGCACTCCTTCGCGTGCCGTGACCAGCTGCGGGACTGTTGATGTATCTAAGTCTAAGGATCGGTCCGGCAAGAGCCGCAGAGATAGACCCCATAAGGAGAAAGAAAAAGAAAAATCTCACAAGGAGAGGAGCTCAAGCTCGCGAGCCTACTTCCATTAAGAGGTTTCGTATTGATCCTAACATAGAAGTCTCTAGCGGGTCGGATTTAGTGGAGCAGCTCGTCTGGTTCGAGAGGTGCGAGAACCAGTTGGCTAATTTATGCGCCACCGAACGGGATCGCACTCCACAAAAGTTCTTTCGAGGCCTTTTAGGGCCTCTTTGCCCCGTAAAGTTCCAAACTGGTTCATTAATGGGCGTAGTTCGGTTCTTGAGACTTACGTTGGCGAAGACTCGTTGGAGCTCTATAAGCATACACTTCTTGCCACTGATCAGTTCGCCCTCACCTCTACGGACTTTACTCGTTTAGAGAAACTCATAGCTCACAATAATTTTATGGTTAGTGGTTCGCTTTTTTACTATAATTTTATCGAACTGATAAGGGTCTTTTTATGCACGTTTTATGTGTATATTTGAGTAGAATTCGAGTTATTTTATTGTTAGCTTTGTAAATTTTTGATTGTACATAGTTCATATTACTCTGATGTGCTTTTATTGATGTAGATTGACCATTCGGGGCTAATTTTGGTGAATTTCGGACCATGGATTCATGTCAAAATATACCGGGGAGTTTAAGGATGCAAAACGCTCGAACTTCCAAGCCAAACGCGTCATTTTGGGGCCTTTTGGTCCAACATGGGCGGGGTGTCGGGCAACACGGCCGTGTTCACGGAGCTAAAAACTCGATTTTTTCGCACAAAACAGACCTCCCGACACGGCCAGGCCGTGTTCCCAACACGGACGTGTCCGGAGACACGGGCCGTGTTGGGAAGCACGCCATGTCTCCCCCTGATCCCCTGTGATAATAAAACAAGCCGCGGCCGGCCGTTACGGCGACACGGGCGTGTCCGGGCACTTTTCTCGCAACTTTTCCATGCGAAAATTATGGAAAACTCACCTACCAAGCTTTTTGACCACTTTTATACACCTTTAACACCCAATTTTGCTTTGCAACATGTCCCCATATTCCCTCAATCATCAATTGAGTACAAGAATTCACCAACCAACAATGAAAATGGAGGCAATTATTTAACAAAAGAGAGTACTATCAATGTATTGGTTGCTATAAAAGCCAAGGGTTGAAGTTGGGAGAGGCATTCATTAGATACTCGGAAATATTCATTGTATTCATTTCATTAAGTAGAATTGGGATCAAGGGGTCTTGGAGGAGAAAGCTTGGGGGCAATATTGGAGAAGAGAAGGCTTGGAGCAACATCATCAATCAAGAAAGAAGTCAATTGAGATTTTGAGAAAGATAAGTACACCATGTCTACAATACTTAAATCTTCTTGTGTAATTTATTCTTTGGTCAAAATCATGTGTAGCTAAACTCCTAGTGTTTGAATGTAATGAACTCTAGAATGGATTTGTGATTAAGGTGTGTATGTTTTTAATAAAATCTTCATATTTTGTGTGATTCACTTATATTATGCTTCGTTCATTCGAATTGATATATGCGCAATATTGATTTGAAGTTTATTTTTCATTCGGAAATCGAGAGATTCATGGTGAAATAGAACCTATATAAGTGAAAAGAGTTGCATGCAATCCTAGATATAGGGACGACATAAATCTTCCGGATTAGGGTCAAACCTAATATGGGAATTCACAAATCGTTATAATGTTGTCTTGGGGTTTTAACTAGAAAGAGATTTGGTTAATCAACTTGAGATTAGAAGTTTTTTGCCTTGAGAAAGGGTTTAACTTAAATTGGGAATTTCTACGGTCCACAAGACATGAGATTTTATTAAAAGAGGTTGGTTTTTGCTTAAGGGCTTACGGTTGTATTTTTAACTTGTCAAATCACAAAAACATTCTAGAGGGATTTACATTCAAACACATTTCTATCTCTTGATTTCTTATTTTACAAATCTTCCTTCATTTTTACAATTTATAATTTGTTTTCCTTTTTCATCAAACAAAAACTCAGAAAATTGTTAGATTAAATAACAAAAAGACGGTAATTATTAGTACTTACAATCCTCGTGGGAATGACACTCGGTACTCAATAATCTATACTATAAAACGATAGGTGCACTTGCCTACGGTTTTAAAAGTAGCTTTTGAGCCATCACGAACTTACCCCATTCTCTTTCTAACGCCCTGTTTTCTCTTTATAGAATAATGTGATGTTGCATCACATGTCCCTACGAGCTGTTAGCTGGAAGACTTTTTATGATGAGCAGCGAAAGGATTTAGATCGCTTGACGGCCGAGGCGAGGCGTGCCAAGGCCGAGAAAGAAAAAGCTGTTGCGGATGCCTGTAGCGAACTTACCAAAGAAAACTCCGCTTTGCAAACTAAAGTTCAAGATATAACTTCCCAGCTCACCAAGGCTCGAGAAGATCTTGAAAATTTGAAGAAAACGCATGAACTAGAACGTCAGGAGTCCTTCGACCTTGGTCGCTCTCAGGGCCATAAAGAATTTCTTGCTTCAGAAGATTTTAAATCTGCTAATCATAGAGCTCGCTTAAATGGTGTTGAACCATTCCTCAGATTGCTGTCATTCGAGACATTAGTGGCTCGTCGCGCAGCGGTCTACCTTTTCGATGGCTTCGATAAATGTCGAGATCAAAGCCTCCAAAAAGGGGCTAATAAGGAGGAGTTCGACCTCAACCTGCTGGACCCTTTTCAAGAAGACGAAGGTGACGCTGGGGCCGATGTCAATGTGGATGCTACCATAGGCTCTGAAGAGGTCGAGGAGGCAGATGAGTTTTCGGATTTGGTGCGATCTTATATGGCCACCTCGGATCGCGCTCCTGGGGGTGATGATAAATTATAGCACTCTCGTGCACTTTTCTGGTCTCCTTGCACCTCCCCAATTCCACCTGATGTTGGGAATTTTAGCTTCAAATGGTACATAGATACAATCGCTTGGAAACGATTCAGGCTAGGCCTCCCTAAGATGACATTATAGGCAAATGGAGCTTCGACCACCAAGTACTTAATCATCACAGTCTTTCTGTATGGCAAAGTCCCGAGCGAGGTTGAAAGATCGATGGTTCCCAATGGGATCACCTCGCTTCCTCCAAATCCAATTAGAGGTGTATCTACAAGTTGTAACATTCCCACCTCCAATTCCATTTTCCTAAGGACATGTAGGAAAATAACATCCATCGAGCTACCATTGTCTATCAAGGTTTTTTGCACTGCGAAATTTACAGTATCCACTGTGATCACCATGGGATCATTTTGGCTTCCTTCAATTCCGACTAAGTCACGATTGTCAAAAGTGATAGGAGCTACCTCTTGTATGTTCAGGATACTCAAAGGTCGTTTGGGAGCATGAGCTAGAGTTCGCATACTTTTTCTTCTAACGCTCTGCGAATCGCCTCCACTCGGGCCTCCCGCGATCATATGTACTCCCCTGTGAGGTAAGTTTTCATCTTGCTTATCTCACCTCACAACGGATCGCTCACGTGGTCAATCTAGTCTTTCCCTTATTGGGAAACGAGCTTTGGACCTTCCACGTGATTTATACCTTGGTGGCGACCCTGGCCTCGCCTCTTTCTCATGCCTCCTATCGTCCATCTCATTTCCTTTTATCCTCACGAAATTTTTCAAGTATCCTTGCTGGATGAGCCTTTCTATTTCATCTTTGAGTTGAAAACATTCCTCCGTTTCATGGCCATGATCCTAGTGAAAATGACAATACTTTCCATTGTCTCTCCTTCCTGGCGTCGCCCTCAGCTTTCTTGGCCATTTCAACATGTTTTTCCCCTTTATCGGCATTAAGGCATGTACTCGAGGGACATTCAAAGGGGTATATCTACTAAAGCGTGTACTTCTTTGGTGATCCTAATCTCGACCTCGCTCTTGGTCTTTCTCAGACCTAAAGCGAGGTCCATCTCTAGGATATTTTCTTGTTCGGATCTCCAGGTTTGCCACAGACCATTCATGATCTTTTAGCTCATTCATCTCTTCTTCCTGGATATATCGCTGGGTCATGCCCATTAACTCTTCTTTATCTGATGGGGGGTCTCGTGCTAAAGCCGAAGCTAGTGCACCCTTCTTCAGTCCATGGACCAAAATATTAGTCATCATATTGATCCTCATGTCCTGCACCTCGAGAGCTTCGTTATTGAATCTATTGATGAAGTCTCGGAGCGGTTCGCCCCCCGTTTGTCTTATGGTGAAAATATGGGTTGCTGATCTCCAAACTCGCTTTTGACTTGCAAACTAATAGAGGAATTTTCTCGCTAACTATTCATAAGATACGACGGTTCCCATAGAGAGCCCAGTGAACCATTCATGGGCTTTTCCTTTGAGTGTGGTGATGAAAATCCTAGCGTTCATGGTGTCCGATTGTCCGTAGAGCTGCATCACATGATCAAATGCAGTAAGGTGCTCTTGGGGATCCGTATTTCCATCATACTTAGGGAGATCGGGCAATTTGAATTGCATGGTGATGACCTCCGCAAGAATATCCAGAGAGAAGGGGGATCGATCCTCTTTTTTGCAAAGCGGATGTAACTGCCCCCCTCCGCTTCAAATTATCCAGCTTTCGGGTAGCATGCTCAATCTACTCGCTAAGCTCATTGATATCAATCGCTTTAGGTGGCTCGCCCAAGTCCGCTATTGGCCGCTTCGCCCGTGGTGTCGATCGACTAGCCACTTCTTCTTCTTCTTCTGGCCTCCGCTTTTCTCCTCCACCCGCGACCTCTTTCTCTCGAAGCACCTCCCTTGATGGTGAAACCACTGGGGCCTTCCCCTTTCTGTCTCGCTCATCTATCATTGTTTGCATCAACTTCTCAAAGTCACTAGTGCTCATACTCATCATAGGATCCTCGGTTTCCTTCTGAAGCTGCTTCTGAATTTGCAGCGATGGGGATGCTCCACGAGGTGCAGTCTCCTTCTCCCTTATTGGTGTCTCTTCCATGTTCAGCCCACGAGGCGGAACACCTTTTCACTTTCTCTGGAGTCTCATTCATTTTCAGTTTGACCTAATTTCCCACAGACGGCGTCAACTGATTTAGGTACAAATAAACCAGATATACTTCGGGTCGCATCCCTGGACTCGAGCCTTAATACTTCGTTCGGATGACCTATAATAGAACAAACATTAGGCTAGCCGGGAGGTTTCCAGCTAAGACTCTCTGATGCTTAAGTAAGTACAGATCGTAAGGTCAAAGTAAACTGAAGAGTGAGGTGAATAGTTGAATAGTGAATACCTGAGAATGATTGCAAACAATAGTATTTATAGTTTTGGTTTGGCTAGGCCGTACATGTTAGCTCCACGTGTCTTGATCTCCTAGGCCTAGACGTCACCATCAGGGAATATACGGTCAAGATCCCAGGTCAACCTGGATCACCAGTTTGGGTCGGGTTTTGACCCATTAGAGAAATATGGATCCCAAATTAGAATAGGGTCCGAACTGGACTTACCTCGCACAGGGTCGCGTACCTCTTATAATTTTAACGCGTCAATGTGGATCTTGGCCTAGGCACCACCTCGCCTGGGGTCGCGAGCCCATTAAAAAGTTGCCATGTCCTCGAGGTGACCTTCTTGATAAATGAGCTTGTCTCCTCGATTCGCTCATGACCCTAGGTTGGGACTAGCGAACCATGACTGTGCCTTTGGATTTTAAGCAATCCTTTGAGGGTAATGTGGTCTTTTAACAATACTCATCACTGTTATTCAATTGCTTTATGTTCTTTTTTCCGAGTGAAAATTCTGAAGGGACCATATGCTAAAACACAACGTTGTTGACGATTTTTCATTTGTTGTTAAAATTTAAATTGGATAAAAAAAACATACGTGCCCAACGTTTAGCTCGTAGTTACTTGGCATCAAGTAAATCACATTATTATGTTTTTATCCATACAAGCACTTTGAATCTTCTATTATAATTTGATTCGTATTACACATTATATGCACGCATTGACTATATATATATGGAGAGAGAGAGAGAGAGCCAATTTTCTAGGGTTGAAGTTTCTTACAATTCCAAAAGTGGAAATGGTTCAAATTGGTCATTTCCAAGTGTAAAGATTAAAAATAGCCAACTTTTTCAAACACATATTTTGTAGTTATTTTAGAGTATGAAATGACATTCATACCATTTAAGCATATTACATTAGGTCACATATCTCACTTTCTCCTTTTCATTCTCTCTCTCTCTCTCTCTCTCTCTCTCTCTCTCTCTCTTTTGGTTCTAAGACATAAACTATTTCGGTGAATTTCCGGCGACCCATTTTTTTCAATTGGAATCTCAGAATAATGTAGGCATTTTGTTCTCTAGATCATCATTTATTCATTTCAGTATCATATTTAGTTTGAGGTTGGGTATACAATAGATTTGGAAACCATAGACATGGAACAAAAAAAAACAGTTCGAAATAAGATAGGAAAACAGTCTGCAAATGTAACTCGACATCCGACTCGATGTCGAGTTACATTTAACTCGAAATCGAGTCAGATGTAACTCGACATCGAGTCAGATGTCGAGTTACATCTGTTCGAGTTATATGTCAGGCTTCTTCAGATTTGAATTTTGTATTTTTTTGTCTGTTGTTGTTAGTTTCAGATGAAGGATGATAAAGTGATAATTGTCCTATTGGTTTTTGGGATGGTAGTTTCTATATGAATGGTGAAGAAGTACTCGTTTTTACGTCGTTGAGGATAACATCATAAAGTAGGTTTGTGGATATTATTCATAATGTTGTAAATGGTGATCGGTGTTTATGTGAATACAAATTACACTGTTTAATATCAATTGGGGGTAGTTATGAGGTTAAGTCTTTGATTATGTGTGAACGGGATCTTCGATGAGTAGCTGAGATTTTCAAAGATCTCCGACTATTTGTAACCTTGCAACAAAAAGATCATAGGATGGTGGGGACTTCGTACATTGGAAATAACAATCCACATGGTTTTATGAACATCATGGCTTCTCAATCGTATTCATATGGTATCGACAATCAATTCATGTCCTTAAATCCATATAATTCTCACTATGTCATGAATTATATACATGGTCCACCACAGTGTATGCCAACCTATATGCAACATGGTGTGCTCGATAATTGTCCAAGTAAATCTAGGACTTTAGAGCCTCAACCAACGTCTATGCAACATGTAGTGATCGATAATTGTCCAAGTAAATCTCCTATCTTGGAGCATCAACCGAGAATCATTAGTATTGATCATGTGGATGGTGATAGTGATGATGATGATGGTGGTGGTGGTGGTGTTGGTGGATATAATGATGATTTTGGGCGGTATGATGATGTTGAGAGGTATAATGATTTCAGGGGCGGTGGACATTATGATGACCAAGATGACCAGGATTTTGTTGGTGATCAACATAACCAACAAGATGAACAATTTGTTTCATCGGGTGACAATGATGGTGACACATCCGAGGAAGAAGATGATGATCAAGAGTACGACGTTGACAATGAACTAGTCCGTCGATTGATTTATGATCAATTTAGATGGAAAAAGATGAATATTTTGTTCCCGATGACTGTGAAGGGAATGATGTGAACAATGATATCATAATAGGAGACAATAACGAGCATGTTCTTCGAAATAGACGATTTTCAATCCATAAGGTACCTCATGTTGATGCCAACGAAGTAGATAATGAGAACGCTGATCATACGGAGCTCCCAATGGTTAGGTCGAAATATGCTTGGATGACTCCTGGAACATCTTATCAGTATCCCGACCCTGATTCCATTCCACAAAAACCACCTAACATTGAGCGTGACTTATTCAAAGGTGCAGTCCTTGAAAGCAAGGATGAAATGGTAACAAAGTTGGGCTTCTACCATCTACACCATCGTGTGGAGTATAGAAGAACCCGGTATTCGACTTCATGTTATGAGGCTGTTTGCAAACATGAAGGATGCACCTTCTTACTTCGTGCAAATGCTATCTAAGGAGGAAATTGGAAGGTGACTAAATTCGAGCAACCCCATACATGTGAAGTCAACTTAAGTAGACATGCTCCTCGACAATTGCCTTCGAAGATTATTGAAGCCATGTTTGCGCCAAAACTACTAGAGGAGGGACGATCCCTTAAACCTAGGGATATTATTGTTGATTTGTTTGTTGAACATGGGATAGACATTTTGTACAACAAAGCACTAAAATCACAACATCGTGCTTACAGCTACATACACGGTGACCACTTATAGTTTTGAAGGATTTTGCCTACATTCTTGTACATGTTGAAAAAAGAAAACCCTGGTACAATTGCGCTACATGAGACTGATGACGATGATAGATTCAAGTATCTTTATAGTGCCTCGCATGCGTCAATTAAAGGATTCAGTGAGTGTTGTAGACATGTTATTGTTGTTGATGGCACACACCTAAAGGGCAAGTTTAAAGGTGTGTTGTTTCTTGTGGTTACGAAAGACAGCAATGAACACGTGTTTCCACTAGCATTGGTGTGGCTGATAAGGAGAAAGATGAATCATGGAAATGGTTTATGAAGCAATTACGCAATATGTATGGATGCCCTAAAAATATGCTCATTGTATCCGATCATCACAAAAGTATTAAGAATGCAGTTGGCAGTGTATTTCCTGACGGTGTGCATGGTATATGCACATATCACTTGAGGCAAAATATCAGAAATTATCGAGGTCAAGTGGTGACCTTATACCAAAAGGTTGCGTACACTTATTCTCCTGAAAAATTCAAGAAGATAATGGCCCTGGTTCAAAATGCAAACGAAAAGGCCTACGAGGAGTTGGTTAGGGCTGGAACGAACAAATGAACACGTGCACCTTGTCCAGTTAGACGTTATGGGTTCATGATATCGAATGTAGCAGATGTTCTTAATGCTAGACTTGTCTGGTCGAGGAAATTGCCCATTTTTTTGTTGCTCGATTATATTCGAAACCTCATTCAGGAGTGGTTCCACAAGCATCAAATTGCATCCCAAAACATGAACAATGAAGTCACCACAGATACATCTAAGAGATTGGCAGAAACAGGTGCACTGGCTGATAAGATGCACGTGTCACCTATTAGTAGCTTAATTTATTATGTGAAGTATGGGGTGCATTCTTTTGTTGTTGATTTAGCAAAGAGAACGTGTACTTGTCGAGTGTTTCAGCTTGATCTATTGTTGTGTCCATATGCGATTAAGGCAATCATGTATATTTAAACACTTGTTCAGTATTGATCTGGTTGTACGTCCTAGCTCCAGAACAATCCTCCTAACAACAACGTCAGGGTCAAGTGGGGCAGCCCGAGACGGGAAATGATCCATATGGACATACATCAATCTGTGCGACATGTCCATATCAATCCCATGCATGTAAAGGAGTCGTAACTCCACCTCGGTGGGCTGTAACGGTGTGCATATCGTCTGTTAAAAAAAGGGAAAACTTTAGCTTAATTACGAAGAAAAATGAATCAACACCACTATTACACATATGATTTCATAAAAATTTTAAAAATTACCTTGGGGCTGTCAAATAACGCCACCGCACTAAATGTCCTCTTGGGGTATCTAAGTCATTTGCCCCTAGAATAGCCCTCCAACCCAGAGGTCTGGGCAAGGTCCCGAACGAGTGAAAGAATAGCTTCAAATACCCATAGTTGTATCAAACAAAAAACAAATAAGTAATGAACCTGATTACAATATGGAATGCTCGTGTTAAAAGTTATACGTGTTTAAATTATATATACATGTATAGGATAGAAGTAGGCATAGATGTGGAACTCGACTATACAAGTAGGAGGCCCATGAGAATTCCCTAAACCCGGGGGCATCTCAACCAAAGTCCACAACCATAATGAGACGGTACCCCGTGGATCGAGGGCGACAGATACTTGGTGACGAACAAGATATACGTCATATTCATATTATATGTAACTCGCAATCGAGTTACTTTTGGATTGCGAGTTACAACACAACCAACTGCGTCGTCTTCTTCCCCAAGCCCCTTTTCCGCCATTAACAACATCCCAAGCTTCACCAAAACCAACATTCCCATCTAAAACCTAGAATTTCTACAAAGCCTACAACAAATCCTAACCTAAAACAAGTATAGACAATCTAAAACAACAAAATTACAAGAAATTAAGGAACTAGAGTGAGAATTACATACCTTAGTAGAATTTTAAACACCTTCCATATCGAATACAGTCGTCGTCGCCGATTTAGAAAGTAAGATGAGAATTGTTTGATTTGCTTGGATTTCGAGTGACTAGGGCTTTGACTTGAAAATTGGTTGTAAAAATACTAAAGACCAAATGTGTTACTTTACACCCAAAAATGTCTAAAAAAAATGTGTTTGAAAAGAAATGGCTAAAAAATATTTTCAATTGGCCAAAAAGGCTATAAAAAAGAAAACCATTGATTCCAAAAATGTCCATCTTTTACTAAGTGAAATATCAGATTCCAAGAAGGTCAATATGGGGACTTTTTGGTAATCCAAAGATCACCAAAGCTTCATTAATTAAAGCTTCATTAATTAATTGAAATTGTGATTAATGATGTGTCTGACTATATTAAACATCTAAACCGGCCTTACATTCAAAATTCTCTTTTGATCAATTCCACACCCTTTTTTCAAAATTCAAAGTTTTTTGTTATAAACAATTATGAGTACTAATTAATTTCCTCCATTTGCATTAAAAACTAACCCTGGTTTAGTTATTAATGCACTTGTTTTTTTTTTTTTTTGAGAAATATTAATGCACTTGTTAATTCTTAACAACCCCACTAATATCTTTAGATAATGTTTTCTAATGCTAGGGTACTTATTTTATTGTGCAAATTGTACAAAATAGTCATTTCCAAATTGTAAAGATTAAAAATAGTCAACTTTTTCAAACACATCTTTTTTAGCCATTTTGGGGTGTGAAATAACATTCATACCCTTTAAGCATATTAATGGTCATATACCTCTCTTTTCACTTATCTCTATGTATTCTCTTAATCTTTCTTTCAAGTTTTGTTTTTAAAAATCGAATATGTATTTTTTATTTTTAAATATGCAATATGGGTGTTAAATTATAGATATCGAAAAGAGTATTAATTTGATATATTATACATGTAAAACGGATTTAAAATGAAAAAGTTATGTGAATTCAAAGTTTTTTGGAAAAAAAAAATAACTGGGTATGCTGTAGCTCGAATTCTAGTTACAATAACTCGAATTCGAGTTATGTGCAACTCGAATGACATTGAGGCTTTTGCAAATACTTAGCAGCATTTGCGACGACATTTGGTTTTTTGTGACGACATATGTCGTCGCAAATAATCGTCGCAATTTTTTTTTAAAAATTGTTTTTTGTTTCGAGTCACACATGACTCGAATTCGAGTCTCAGACTCGAGACTGGTCAGTCGCACAAAGATACCCAATTATTTTTTTTCCAAAAACTCAAATTCACATAACTTTTTTGTTTTAAATCCGTTTTGCATGTATAATATATCAAATTAATCCTCTTTTCGATATCTATAATTCAACACCCATATTGCATATTTAAAAATGAAAAATACAGGTTCGATTTCTTAAAAAAAGTTGGAAAAAGAAAAGAGTAAGAAGATACATAGAGATAAGTGGAAGCGAGAGAAATAACTCAAATATCAAACAAACATGCTAGAAGGGTATGAATGTCATTTTACACCCCAAAATGGCTAAAAAATATGTGTTTGAAAAAGATGGCTAAAAAACATCTTGGTTTGTTGTGAATGGCTAAAAAAAACCGGCTCTATTTTATTCTTGAATCTCTTTAATCTTGAAAGGGGATAAGATGACGAGATCATTAGCCGATCGATAAATCAGTGATCACCTCCCATGTTGTTATTCTTGGAGAAAGAGATTAATTTTTATATAGATGTTTGTATTGGATGAAACATGCCAGTTAATTAGGGTTAATACTTAATTTAATCCCATGGTTAATTTTCAAACTTCAGTTCTAGTTATTTCTCTATTTTTTCAGGAAAGCTCATTTAATTTTAAGTGTTTTTCATACAATGTTTTAATTATAGTTCTTATTTTCACACTTTTCGCTCTTTCATTATTGATTTTATATTCTAACGGAAAACATAAAAGAATATTAATGTAACAAAAATTATCAAGGAAAAAAAAGTATTATTAAATTAATATTAATCACGAATGTTGAGAATCGATTTATTTTCATAAATACTAATATCCATGTGTATATCCCTCAACAAAAAGGAAAAAAAAAACGTGTATAAGTCGTACCCCTTTGGGAGATTATACTAAATTTTCAATTATAACAACGGAATATGCATATTGTAGTGAGCATAATTTATAAACTAGAACAATAAGTTACTCCGTTATGAAACTTTAGCACAATCTTTTAAGACCGTAACTTTTGCAAGACGTAACCATTTTTTTTTAGTACAATTGGTAGAACTTGGGGAGGGGACACACGCACTTGTATGGGATCGAATCCGAGTTATTCGCCCTTTCAACACACGTCTTAACTACTGGAACACAAGGTTGATCCCTGCAAGACGTAACTAAAAATGATGTTTTTACGGTATCAACTACTATATAATAATTCCTTCAAAAAAAAACTACAATATAATAAAAGATGTAATATGATTTGTAATAATTAAAAAACTCAATCTCTATTAATGATGTTGTTTTTTCGGGCAAATCGCTACAAGTCAAGATTTGTGATAAAATCAAAATCTTCTTCCTTCGGAATTGGAAATCTTCTGTGTTGAAACTTGTCTGCAGCACCAATAGACATTAGACGAGTCCTGAGGTTTTCTTAGAGAGGCCCTCCGACGCTCATATTAGCACGGTAAATGAGAGGAAATACAAAGCAATAAAGAAAGTATTGAATGTGAATTATGTGAATTGACTTACAAAAGGAATCGAGGGACCTTTTTATATCTGGGTTGATGGTCTGCATGGGCTTTGTAAAATATAATGGGCCGCTTAGGCCGTATATTTATATTTGTGGCCTAATAGTTAAAAGACAATATTGGGTAATTAATGAGATAATAATAATAATAAATAAATAAAGGATTTTTTTGCCACAACAAGTAATGTGCATGTATATATTATTTTCTTGAAACTAACCTAGAATTTGACAAGCTCTTAACATCCTCTAAACACGGTGTGTAACAACATTTTTTGTTAAATTAAGCTTCTTTTTTTTTTTTTTGAGGGAATTTGTTAAATTAAGCTTCAAGTTTACGGGTATGCGACATTATAAGATAACATGAGCATATACATGACTATATATTGTTGGAAAAAATCGGATGGTGTATACCGAATGGCGGAAAACAATCGAGCAGAGTAATGATATAAATCGAAATATCGAGACAAGAGTTGGACTATTTCTCTTTAAGACAAGATTGCCCCGCTCACGGTGCTTATGGAATACGGCAATCGTCTCCCAAGATAAAACAACAATCTACTTGTGATAGTTGCACTACAAATCGCAAGTACAAAAAACACTAAGATGTTTTTGAACTCTCTTTGACAAAGTTATGCAGAAAAAATAAAGTTAAAATTCGAATCTGATGTATTGAAATGAATTCTCGGGGCTGCTTTATATAGAGCTTATGGTGCCTCTTCTGACTGGGTGCAACCCCTGGTCCGGATTAGTCTTGACCGTCAGATCGCACGTGTCGCCACTCGGACAATTCTGCCAAGTCACTGCCACTTGAGCTGCCCTGCCACGTCACCGAGCCACGTACTCGCGATGATGCGTACGTGCGAAGTACAAAGTGCGCCTCTAAAGCGCCCAATGTGACTATGTGCGACGTGCGCGGGCCCTGGCCCACTCTGGCTCTGGCTCCGGCTTGGACGGTGCTCTGCACTGTCCTTGGTGCCTTTTGAGCTAGCCAAAGGCTAGTCAAAATTGACTTGGTCCACTAGGGTGTACCATAAGGAGTTCCACTTGATTACTCCTTATTAGTGGTGAAGCTATTTATTAACTAGTCAAACATTTAATATGTTTCCTATGTGGGATATGGCTTTTCATATTCACACCCTTTTATATTCCATATATAAAAGCATTTTAAGTGATCAACTTTATGCATTTATTTCTCATTCAGCCGACATTGGTTTTGAGAAATTCAAAATGCTAAACTCATCTACCTGCAGCGTAGATGACGTTTATCTCATTTATTTCATACTTCGAATAAATGAACCCACTTAAATAATTGGTCAAAATTGGGTCAAAACCCAATTTATAAAACCAATTCCAACAATCCTTCACATGAATGAAAATAAATGCATATGAGTATGCAGACACTAAGAGAGTTCAAACGGAAAGCTATTGCATCGGGAGAGGTAGCTTGTGGCTTTGAACCTTCCTTAGTGGAATACTATCGGATTTACTAGGCTGCACAGTGACGCGATGTCTTGAACTGTTCAACTGTTTATGTAAACCAAAACAACAGCATCCACACAATATCTTTCCTAACACCCATTTGGTTCTCATGGTTGTGTCCATTTTGGCCCTGGACAACATCTTGGATTCAAAAGTGCTTCGTTGAAGCCGCTCATCTTCACACTTATATAGGTGATCTCCTATTAAGAGTATCCTGCCAAACTCCACTTCTTTAAAGTATAGGAATCATTAAAAGTTTATAATTTAACATCACCACATTCAGCAGGTTTCTCCACTTGGATAGGAATGAGCTGTAACATGCTCTAAGTATTTATCTACATATTCATAACTTAGTTGTCCCACTGAACCAATGTCTTGGGATCTTCAATTCACAAGGTTGGGTTACCGCTATGAACATTCTTATTTTGTGGATTTTAAGCCCATTTCTTTCGATAAGCAGTATACTTGATCTCTATTCAAACCTTTAGTTAACGGATCCGCTAGGTTTTCTTTCAATTTCACGTAATCAATTGTAATAACCCCATTTGAGATCAACTGCCTAATGGTGTTATGTCTCCGACGTATATGTCGAGACTTACCGTTGTACATGCTGTTTTGAGCCCTTCCTATAGCCGACTGACTATCACAATGTATCATATTGCAGCCACCGGCTTAGGCCAGCAAGGAATATCCTCTAAAAAGTTGTGAAGCCATTCCACTTCTTCACCAGCTTTATCCAAATCTATAAACTCTGATTCCATCGTGGATCGAGCTATACACGTTTGTTTAGAAGATTTCCATGACACCGTTCCACCACCAATGGTAAAAACATAACCACTAGTGGACTTGGAATCTTTTGAGTCAGATATCCAATTAGCATCACAGTATCCTTCTAATACAGTTGGATATCTTGAGTAATGTAATCCATAATTTAGGGGTGGCTTAGATACATAAGAACCCTTATCAATGCCTTCCAATGGTCATTTCCAGGATTACTCGTAAATCTACTCAGTTTATTAACTGCGTAGGTAATATTCGGACTTATGCAGTTTGTTACATACATTAGACTGTCAATAATCTGAGAATATTCTAGTTGAGATATAGGCTCGCCTTGATTTTTAGCTAAGTGTAAGCTTAAATCAACAGGCGTTTTAGCCGGGAGGACTTGTCATAAGCATTGAACTTTCAATCTTGTCTTAATATAATGAGATCGTGATAAAACAAGTCATCAGATGTTTTAGAGATCTTAATTCCCAGAATAACATCTGCTACACCCATTTCTTTCATATAAAATGTTTGGTCAATATTTTCTTAGTATTCATGATTATATCATGATTACTACCCATAATTAACATGTCGTCAACATAAAGACAGACAATCATATAAGCATTAGGTGTGTCTTTAATTAAACACATTTATCACACTCGTTAATTTTGAATCCATTCGACAACATAGTTCTGTCAAATTTCCCGTGTCATTGTTTTGGAGCTTGCTTAAGGCCATACAATGACTTAACGAGTTTGCACATCTTCTTCTCCTGTCCAGGAGCAACAAGCCCTTTGGGTTGTTCCATGTAGATTTTCTCTTCTAATTCACCATTTAGAAAAGTCGTTTTCACATTCATTTGGTGTATCTCAAGGTTATGCAACGCTGCAATAGCAATGAGAACTCTAATAGATGTGATTTTTGTCACATGTGAATACGTATCAAAAAATCAAGGCCTTCTCTTTGTTTAAATTCCTTAGCTACTAACATGGCCTTGTACTTATCAATAGTTCCATCAGCTTTATATTTCCTTTTAAGGATCCACTTGCATCCTAAAGGCTTATTTCCCGGTGGGAGATCTACCAACTCCCAAGTATGATTTTGCATAATGAAATCTATCTCACTATTAATAGCTTCTTTCCAGAATGGAGCTTCTGGACTGGACAATTCTTCACCAATTGTCCTTGGTTTATTTTCTAACACATAAGTTAGAAAATCTGGACCAAAAGACTTAGTTGTTTTGGCCCTTTTCTGCGCTCTCGATTCTTCATCACTTTGATGATCACCATCGGCGAGATATCACGTGTTCTTTTGCTAGAACTAGCTTCTTTCCTTTCTTGACAAGGAAACACGTCTTCGAAAAATACAGCATTTCTTGACTCAATAATTGTACCTTCTTATACATCTGGAATTGCTGATTTATGCACTAAAAATCAATATGCACTACTGTTATTTGCATATCCAATGAAAATGCAATCGATTGTTTTAGGCCCTATCTTGACTTGTTTTAGCTTAGGTATTTCTACTTTAGCCAAACACCCCCACATTTTTAGGTATTTGTAGGAAGATTTTCGACCTTTCCATAACTCATGCGGACTTTTATCTTTATATTTTTGTGGTATTTTGTTAAGGATGTGGCTAGCCGAGAGAAATGCTTCCCCCCACAAATTCTGAGGTAAACTAGAATTTATCAACAAAGCATTCATCATCTCTTTTAGAGTTCGGTTTTTGCGTTCAGCAATACCGTTTGATTGTGGTGAATAAGGAGTTATCGTTTGATGAATAATACCAGAATATGAGCAAAATTCATCAAAAGGAGCTTCATATTCTCCACCTCTATCACTTCAAATTATCTTAATTCGTTTGTTAAGTTAATTTTCAACCTCATTCTTATAGCCTTTAAAAGCTTCTAAGGCCTCATCTTTACTTCTTAAAAGATATACATAACAGTATCTTGTGCAATCATCGATAAAAGTAATAAAATACTTTTTCCCACCTCTAGTTTGCACAAACTTTAAATCACATATATCACTGTGAATTAACTCTAGAGGTTTTGTTTCTCTTTCCACCGAGTGGAATGGTATTTTGGCCATTTTTGCCTCAACACAGATTTCACACTTGTGATGTGAATCTATTTTAAAGTTAGTTAGTAATTCAAAGTTTACTAACCTTTTCAAAGTGTTAAAATTCACATGTCCTAATCTAACATGCCATAAATTTGAACACTCAAGCAAATAAGAAGAATCATTAATTTTATTGCTTTCAAAGTTTTGGAGTACATTCATTACATTCATCTTGAACAGTCCATTATCTAAGTACCCCTTCCCTATGAACTGTCCATTTTTCATTAGTACAAACTTTTGAGCCTCAAATACTAATCTAAACCCTGCCTTGAACAAAAACGATCCTGACACTAAATTCTTCCGAATGTCTGGAACATGAAGAACATCAATGAGGATCAGCTCCTTGCCCGAGGTCATCTTCAGCACCACCTTACCAAGACCGACAATTTCAGATGTTGCATGATTCCCATGTATAACTTCCTTCCGTTGATAGGAGTATACGTTGAGAACATGTCTTTGTGGGAGCATATGTGGCGTGTAGCACCTATGTCCACCCACCATTCTCTCGGGTTCTCCACCATGTAGCACTTGTTGCCTTCATACACAACAGCCGAGAGATTAAGCTCGGACATATCAATTGGTACTAATTTGTCCTCGGTCACATGCACCTGATTCCGATTGGCTTTCTTAGGAAGACGACAATCTTTGGCCTTGTGATTCGGCTTTCCACAGTTGAAGCAATTCCCTTTGAACTCTTTAGACTTCCCCTGTTTCTGACTATTCCCCGGGTGTTTTCTCTTCTTTCTAGCATTAGGCTCTACCAAGTTTGCCTTTGCCTCCATTGGAAGCTTGCCAGACTTAATTTCAGACTTGCGATTGTCTTCTTCAATTCGCAATCTGACAATTAAATCTTCAAGCCCCATCTCCTTCCGCTTATGCTTCAGGTAATTTTTAAAATCCTTCCACAGTGACGGTAGCTTCTCGATTATAGCAGCTACTTGAAAGGATTCACTCACAACCATTCCTTCTGCAATTATATCGTGCAGAATTAGCGGGATCTTTTGAATCTGGTTGATCACCGTCTTGGTATCAACCATCTTGAACTCAAGGAAATTGCCGACCACAAATTTCTTTATGCCATCATCTTCCATTTTATACTTTTTCTCTAAAGAACTCCACGGCTCTTTAGCAGTCTTTACCGAACAATACACATTATACAATGTGTTGTCCAGTTCGTTGAGAATGTAGTTCCTGCATAGGAATTCACTTTGACTCCATGCATCGAACGCCATTCTCTTCTCCTTATCAGTCTCCTCTTCCCCCATAGTTGGGGCATCCTCCGTCAGGAAACGAGCAAGGTTCAGAGTCGTAAGATAGAACAACATCTTCTGTTGCCATCTTTTGAAGTCCGAACCACCAAACTTCTCTGGTTTTTCTCCCGGTGCTGGAGCTGGGACTGATGATGTCGATGCCATTTGATACACACGAAAAATCTCGTCTTAAACTGTTGGAAAAAAATTGGATGGTGTATACCGAATGGCTAAAAATAATCGAGTAGGGTAACGGTATAAATCGAAATATCGAGGCAAGAGTTGGACTCTTTCTCTTTAAGACGAGATTGTCCCGCTCACGATGCTTACGGAATATGGCAATCGTCTCCCAAGATATAACGACAATCTACTTGCGATAGTTGCACTACAAATCGCAAGTACAACGAACACTAAGATGTTTTTGAACTCTCTTTGACAAAGTTATGCAGAAAAAATGAAGTTAAAATTCGAATCTGATGTATTGAAATGAATTCTGGGGGCTGCTTTATATAGAGCTCCTGGTGCCTCTTCTGACTGGGTGCAACCCCTGGTCCGGATCAGTCTTGACTGTCAGCTCGCGCCCTGTGGTTAATAATTGCGATCGATGGTCCGATCGATCGATCAAGGACACACCCTTTGGCATACACATTTGCACACCGGGCCGATCGTGTCGATCGCGGTGTCCGTCGTGACAGACGCATCCAATCAGCGCCACGTGTCACCACTGGGGCGATTCTGTCAAGTCACTGCCACCTGAGTTGCCCTGCCACGTCACCGAGCCACTAGACTAAATCCTGGTTCGATTTTCCAAAATTTTAAGGCTCCTCAAAGCTCCTCGCGACGATGCGTATGTGTGCCCTGCCACGTCACCGAGCCACTAGACTGAACCCTGGTTCGATTTTCCAAAACTTTAAGGCTCTTCGCGATGATGCGTACGTGCGAAGTACAAAGTGCGCCTCTAAAGCGCCCAATGCGACTATGTGCGATGTGCGCATGCCCAGGCCCGGCTTCGACTCAGAGGTGCTCCGCACCGTCCTCGGTGCCTTTTGAGCTAGCCAAAGACTAGTAAAAATTGACTTGGTCCACTAGGGTGTACTATAAGGAGTTCCACTTTATTACTCCTTATTGGTGGTGAAGCTCTTTATTAACTAGTCAAACATTTAATATGTTTCCTATGTGGGATATGGCTTTTCATATTCCCACCCTTTTATATTCCATACATAAAAGCATTTTAAGTTGCCAACTTCATGCATTTATTTTTCATTCACCCGACATTGGTTTTGAGAAATTCAAAATGCTAAATTCATCTACCCGCAGCGTAGATGACGTTTATCTCATTTATTTCATACTTCGAATAAATGAACTCATTTAAATAATTGGTCAAAATCGGGTCAAAACTCAATTTATAAAACCAATTCCAACATATATTAGAGTAGGACCACAATGGCATTATGAGAATAGAATATGGGTTATTTTGAGAACCAAGATTATTGTCCTCCAACACATTCATTTTAGATGACTATTCATATGTATAGGCAGATAGGGCTGATAAAACAAACCCGGCCTAGCCAGGTAAAGGATAAGGCCTAGAGCTTGCAAAATTGATCCGGCTTGATGGGCCAGGCCAATCAGCCCGCATGTAAAACTAGACAGGGCTTTATTTTTAATGGCCCAAAGTCCGGCAAATCCGATCAAAAATGCACATAATGGGTTAGACTGGGTCACAAGAAAAACGACCCAATATAATTTTGGTCATGTCCATTTGGCTAGGTTGGCCGGTGCTTTTTACATGTAATTTAATGTACGTGTTGGGTAACTTGGGTTTAGGCTCCCAAAATTGACGACTGATGAAATTTTGGCCAGCACCGTCCGATTTTGTTTTTAGTTGATCCATTGGACCAATATCAACTCGACTTGACCCATCTAACAACTCCAGATAAAGCTGATAAATAATGCAGTCAAAGATGGCACAATTACCAAAACGACCTCACAAATTTGTCTTTTACCAATTACAGCATTTCAAGAAAGCAGATGATGCAAGCAATCCACAATTCTCAAGAGATCCCCAAACATCAATCAAATCACTATCAAGTCCTAATCATTACTGATAAGAAATTTAAAGTCCCAATTTTTTCACCAATAATCTTCCTGTATCCTCTTCAACTTTAAGCCCACAGGATGCCACGTGTCACCCCTGTATAATCAAAAGTTTGCCAACTAATTGTTGGGGGATGAAAAGAAATTTGAAAAAACAAATGTAGGGTTTTTTGTACTTTTTCAAAATTAGAATCTAGCTTTGCTTTTTTCCTGCTTTTGCGTAAAAAATAAAATAAAGTCTCTTTGTTTGACAATTTTTATTTTACATTAGACTTTATTTTGGGAAAATTTTTAAAGTACCCACAATAGATAGTGGGTATTCTTTTTTACCCACCAACATAACAAAACTCTTTTCTATCCAAATTGACAAAATTGTCCCTGTTTTTAAGTTGGGTTTTTTGAATTTTGAAGCTGAAGTCATTATTATACCAATTAAAAACCGTATAGAAACCGTATACAAAACATTTACATATCCTCCCTCATGTTCGAAATAGATATGGAGTTAGAAATCTATGAAGTTTAGTTGATAATTTTCGAAATCTATTTGTGAATGTTCGAATATATGTATAAAATACTTGATAATGTGAAATATTTGAGTTTAGTTGTTAGAATGTTCGAAATAGATGAAGTATTTTGGGTTAGTGTTCGGAAATGGGGTAAATTTTTTCGGCTATGGCACGATTAGATAAGGAAGACGAAGAGGCACGGTATAGGCACGATGTGTCATATCGTGCTTATATCGTGTCGCAGGGTTATTTTGGCACGATATCGTGCTGCAGGGTTATTTTGGCACGATATCGTGCCGCAGGGTTAATTGGGCACGATATCGTGCCGTAGGGTTATTTTGGCACGATATCGTGCCGCAGTGTTATTTGGGCACGATATCGTGCCGCAGGGATATTTGGGCACGATATCGTGTAGCAGGGTTATTTTGGCACGATATCGTGCACAGTGCATCTTAGATTCAGAAAATTTCACATTTCACGATATGTTTCAAATATCTTGTAAATATATTGGTCTTGAACAATTTAAATATGGTTGAGTAACTAAGATGAGAAGCAACATTACTTTGTTATTCGATTTTCTGGTGCGATTTTGGTTACAAAAGACCACAAAAAGAACTTGATATTTTGTGAAGAAGATGAAGAAGAGAGAAAAAAATGAAGAGCAAATGGGCAAACGTATGTATGTATTTAACAAGAGAAAGAAATACAACTTAGTTACCTACTTTAAAGGCTTGCATTTAAAGCATCAAGGGTATTGTGGTAAAAGTACCCCAAAAATGGGTAGAAAACTATGGCTGCGATTGGATATGAATGAAATTTTATTTTCGTTCCGCTGGAGATTTTTTTTTTGACCAAACATGCGATTGTTTATGAAAATTTTCAGAAAATATACTATTCTCTCACTTTCACTTTTTCTCATTTTTTCTTACATCAATCACATCTACACATTTTTTCACAAAAAACTAATCATTATTACACATTCTCCCACAAATTTTACTATTCACTCACTCACACATTTCTAACTATCAATCACATCCAATCATTATTTTACTATTTTTAAATCAAATCAACTTTCATCATTACATATTCATTCACACTCTCAAAATTTTCCAAAAACTTTCATCATAATATTGTTTTCACTATTCTCTAGCGAAAAGAAAAATTTTCAAAATGAAAGTATATCCAATCGCACCTATAAACATGTCAAAAAAGTCTTTCACCTATCCCAAGTGAGTAATTCCTACCATTTGCTCCTTTATTTTCGTTTTGTGTTGGTATTATCAAGTTAGCTAGGTTTAACTTTTCCAACAAAATGTACAACTCTTGTATTCTATAATAAAACTGGACTTGTTTGCCAAACACAGGCCAAATGGGACATAAAATTTGCAATTACTGTTAAAATGCTATTGTTGTACAAACAGAAGAATATTCCTACACATGGTACTTGGAATAAAATCAAACTAGACAATGAAAAAGTTTTTTAATTTTAGTCCAAAACAAAGATGAATTGGAAATTGTGCCCTGTTTGGGTGAAAATGGTGCGCCCCAAAAAAATTTGGATTAGTTTGCTTTGATGGAAGCCACATGGAAGCATCCATGTTCACCCACAAGAGGACTTGGAAATTAGATAGAAAAATTGAGCGGGAAAATATTTATGATATTTCAAAATAAAAGGCAATGTTTTTTTATAGTTTCAACTTTACGATGATTAAAACGATGAACTTTTAATCTTTGATTCTTTATAGAAAAAGTTTTGGTCCATGTTGCATCATGCATGTGGTCCCTCATTTTGTAACAAAATCAAATGCACAGTGAATATGAAATCGTTCGCTTGGCTACGAAGCATTTCCTTTTTAACTCAATCATCAACCAAACGTTTCACTTATAAATACATTTCTATACTAATATACATATTTTCTAATACATCATATCTAGAAATTTATCATTTGATTCTACTAAAAAAAACTAGACTGGGGTCTAATTTCAGAGGCACAAAATGAATCGGGATTTTTTTGGCCCGTTCTGTCAAGCTTGGAAAATCGGGCTAGTATGATCTTTTCGGTGTATTTTGTGGGTTGGGCCGATTGGGACTCCAAAAATAATGCTTGAACACTGTTTAGCCCGGACCAAGCTCGATTTTTTCTTTTGGCCCACAGCCCGGCCCACCCATTTGACATCTTTAATCACATCAAATCTCTCTTCTCTCAATCATTAGACAAAATACCATTTATATCAATTTAAATAAATGGAATGTGGCCTAAAACATCCGTACGAATTAGGGGAAGTAATAATATTATTTTATCTAATATCACAATTCACTTTGCTATTATTGTCGTTTATTTATTTTATTTTCAACGGATATATAGAAGAAATAGAAATATTTAATGATTACGGTAGCGATTGAATATGTTTTCATTTTAAAAATTTTCTTTTTGCTAGAGAATAGTGGTAAAAAAATTTGGAAGAAAAAAAATGAGGTTTGAGATTGTGATTAGATATAAGATCGACAAAGTAATAATGAAAGTTAATTTGATAGAGTAAATAATGACTTGATATTATTGGTAGGTAGAAATGTGTGAATGAGCGAATAGTGAAATTTGTGGGAGGATGTGTAATAATTATTGGTGATGTGATTGATTTTTTGAAAAATGAGTAGATGTGATTGGTGGGAGAAAAAATGAAAGTGAACGAATAGTGTATTCTTGAAAATTTTCACAAGCATTCTCATTTTGGGGTAGGGCTGTAAACGATCTGAGCCGAGCCGAGCGTTGTTTGCCAAATGTTTGTTTATTTTTGGCCCTGTTCGAGCTCGGCTCGAGCTCGGTTTGGGTTATTAAAATTGTGTTCGTGTTCGTTCGTTTAATTTTTGTAATGTTCGGATTTGTTCACGAACATGTTCGTGAACATGTTTATACTAGTGTTCGTGTTCGTTACGTGTTCGTGAACATGTTCATATTCAAATTTGTGTTCATAAACTGTTTGTGAACAATCAATAATTTTGTTCACGAACAAACAAACAAACAAATATCAATATTTAAATTAAATGTTTTTAAATTAAATAACATTATTTATTATTAATTGAATAATAATCGAGCTAATAGTCGATCCCTTAAAGAGCTTATTCACGAACAATTCTAAACAAACACTAAACGAGCTTGTTCATGAACATTTATAAACGAACACTAAACGAGCTTGTTCATGAACATTTATAAACGAACACTAAACGAGCTTGTTCATGAGCTATTAATGAACGGGTATAGGATTGTTCAAGCTCTGTTCGTTTATTTAACGAGCCCTAAAATTTGTTCGTTTATGTTCGTTTAACTAAATAAACGAACATAAACGAACAATATCCGAGCTTGTTCACGAGTAGTTTGCCGAACGCTCTGTTCGTTTACAGCCCTATTTTGGGGTAAAAAAAAGTTTTCTAGCGGAACGAAAATGAAAAGTTCTGGTAACCAATCGCTACCTAAGATTCTGAGACGAAAAAACTCTCATTTTCTAAAAAAATCCAATATTTCGGAAAATTCCACTGATGCACCATAGCCTAGAATAGAATAATTGAGAGAAAGATATTGTGATGATAAAAAAGATGAGTTCATTCCATTCATAAAACTTGCTCAAAACACAACTTTGTGAAAGGAATTTACACAAACATTTTGTTCTTTCTATTAGTTGTCAACAAGAACCATTGGAAAAGAAAACCATAGACAAGTTTTTTATGTTAGTTCCATCTTCTTTATAGACAAAATGACAAATGCCACTCACACTATCTATGCAACAAATTCCAATCCTATGGTTCTCTATAAACTTTTAACTATCACACTCAAAACACATCAAAAAAGACAACCTAAGTCTCAAAATCTTCTTCAACTTGAGGACATTCCCTCTCCATTCTAACACCACTAAAGCTAGTTCTTGATGCCATTATTTCATTCAACGATAGCCTCTTCTTCGGGCCCGATCCGGGCCTCTGCTTCGGGGCGCTGTGAGACCTCAATTTAGCCCTAAACGACTGCGTGTTCGCCATATAGCTCGGCCCGTTGGAGTACGGCCTAAAGAAACTATCCCCACACACGCTTTTGGCCGCCGTGGTGGCCCGGCCCGAACAGCCGAATCTTGGAGTGTTTTGGGCCGTCGCAAACTTATACTCTTCTTCCACGAACCCCCAGTCAAAATCTTGAACGTGTCGATCAGGTATCGCCGCACGATTAGAAATCGGACATGGAAGTGGCGATGATGCCACGTGGTAGTATTGATCATCGCCATATTCGGACATGCAACTCATTCTCCGTGACCTTGATTTCGGCCCGCACGTGTCGATTTCGACTATTTTCGGGCTTTCGTCGAATGTACTAATAAGAGAGGGGTCATACGCAGATGACAACCTCTTGCTATGAAATTCACTCCTTGTCTCTTCATACTTCTCCTGTAAATTCAACAAAGAAACTATATGTTAGAAAATCAAACTCAATCAACAGAAAATTTTGAGATCCTTTTACAAAGAGCCCGAAATTCGTTCTTACGATGGACTTTCTAGATCTCATTTCGGGCTGGAATCTGTATTCGTTGCTCATTGAACGACGGGCCCTTTGGGCCCGGACAGCAGATTGGGCCCGAATAAGGGCTTGCATGCTGTGTAGAGTAGCAGCTGCACGTTTTCTTACAAGGTAACCTCTAACAAGGGCCTGCAATTTCACCAGCCCTTTTAGTGCTCTTAGTGCTTTTCGGGCCTGCCAAAAAAAAAACAAATTTAATCAAATTCAAATTTCAAAATGTGAGAAATGTAATAATTATAATATTGGATTTATATGTTGCTTACATTTCCAGCAAACAGAAGAACATGGATTTTCAAAATCATCATCATTATTATATATTGTCTTGTCCAATTTTCAAATTCAGACAGGATAAATATTCCAAAATACAGAAAAATGAACTTGAATTCAAGAACCAAATTTAAATACCATTAAAACAATTAAACCCCACATCCGAGAAAATGAATGTAGAACATAATCCCACATAAGAGATATAAAAAAAACCTCTATAATTCAAGAAAATGAAAAATAAAGCCAAAACAAAATTTTAAATTAAAAAAATTTAAATCCCACTTACCAAATAACCTCTAAACACAGTTTGAATCTTGACAGCAGCCAATCTCTCTCTGCCATCTGTAAACAAAGCTCCTCTCCCCTGGCTGGTAAGCCTGACCACCGCCACCGCCGCCTGAGCGGCGGCAACAGCCGCGTCCGCAGCGGCAGCGGTGGCGGCAGCCACCGCAATCGCATGCTTATTCTGCTCCTTCTCTGAATCAGCAATGAAAGATCTCAGCAAAGCTGAGCCGTCAGGTTGAATCTGACTCAACGGCTCTGATTCTTTCCCTGATTTCACAAAACTCCATCTTTTTTTCTCCTTTTTTTCACCACAATTTGAATTTTTGTCCACATTTTCTTTATCTTTCTTCATTCCAAGCAAACCCCTTAGCCACCTTGTAGCTTTTCCCATTTTTTTTTTCTTTTTGGGTCCTTCAATAATTCAGAATAAGATGATGTTAAAAATACTGATGTTAGATTGTAATTTTACAGAGACAATGAAAGAGTGTTTTTCTGAAAATTTTACTGAGAAAGAGTGTAGTTTGAAGGAAAGTTAGAATCTTTATATGCTGTAAGAAAGAACAAACACACATCAAACCTTAAAATAATGGAGTGATAAAGATTGGGTTTTTTTCTTTTTTTTTAATTAAAAAAATCATTTCTTGAAATTTTTATCCGACATAACCTCGTGAAGAACTGTAAAAGACAAAAAGGCATAAACAGATTTAAAAAATGGTTTAATGTAGAAAAAGATTGAAACTTTCACCAACCGAAAACCATGAAATTTTACAGACAAGATCAGTGAAAAAGTTTGAATTAAAAAATTCAAATTGAAAAACTTCCATTTCTACCAATCAGAAAAGCACAATCATTTCTAACACAAACACAAATTCCAGAAATTGTCGCAATCAAACATAGCCAAACTGCTTAGAAAATTCAAGAAAAAGTGAAAAAGTAAGAGTAATAATCACAGAGGGAGAAGAAAAAAACAATACCAAATATGGTTTCTTGAAAGATACTCAATAACAAACCTTCCTCAAATTCAAAAAAAGCACTCAAAAATCTCCACTTTCTCAAATCAACCCACAAAACCTATTAATAATTTAATAATAAGTCTACTCTTTCTCTCTCTCTTGCTTTTCTGGAGCAACGTGTTGTGAAAATGGGAAATACTATATGTAGAATTTTGTTCCCTATTACTTTTACTGCTTATTTTAATGTCTTTTCACTTTTTAGTTTTTTTTTTTTTAAGCTTAACAAACTTAATATGGGTATTTTATTTTATTTTAATTATTTGGGAAAAAAGTGAATATGTCTTTTGCCATATGACATATGTTGAACCTGTACAAACTCTCACTCTTCTCTTGCCATATCACTTTCAACTTCCATATCCTTTTTCCTAATTCTTTTTTTTAACGATCCAGAGTATCTCCACACTAGCCGGGCACAAATCCAATATTTCCTTTAAACCATGGGATATTCGTTCTTCCAAGGAATGGTACTAATTTCTAAGAGAGGAGGGGCAAACCCAAACCCCTCACATCCTTTTTTCCTAATTCCTAAAACTTAAAAAGATTGGTAGCTAATAGAAATGACAATTCATGTCGTGTTGAAACATAAACTTTATGTAATTTGTATTAGATTTCTTGACTCTAATTCGGCTTGTTCAATTATTCTTATCAGATTTTTCAACCATAACCCGATGTGTCTATTTTCTGTGTTTTTGGGGTCAATTTGAAATGGTATGTGTATCTAAAAAAAGCTAAATAATTCATCTATTTATATGTGTTATATTATATATGTGAGATGTATGATTTAATTTTAATCCAAAAAATTATATTTATATACATTTGACAATTTTCTAAAATTCATCATTGTGCTAATTACAATATATTCAATCAATCAAAAATATTGCAAAAGATATAATAACAGTACAATTGGGGTCAAACGAGTTGACCAAGTAGCTTTAAATTAATTCTGCCCCAACTTGTTTATTATTCGTGTTATTCGAGTATGTTCCAATTCTAACCCTAAACTGCCAAACTTCAACCCTAACACACTTATAAAGTTAATGTCATATATTTTCGTTGTGTCAAAAATTATCACCCTTAGTGACTATTTGTATCCCACTGCATAATATCTAAAACAAATCTGGATACATTTGTACCATTTTTATCTGAGTCCACAATAAAAGCACCTTAGCAGATGAAAAGTTTTTAAAATTAATTTGGTTGTACTAGCCTATGAAGATCCTTTTATAGGCAAATCTTGTGGGATTTGGGACCCCTGTATTTCCTCTTTGACTTTGAGTTGATTTTGTTCAGAAATCACTGCCATTTTTAGTGCAGGAAATCTCCACTGAGAGAGATGTTGGTGAAAATTAATGAAGAGAATGTGACACTATGCGTAAGCAAATCTTGAAAATTGGAAAAATGAGGGCATGGTAGCAATTATTGTAGAAGAAAATGGAATGGAGGGGTTGTGGGGTGGTTTTCAGATTTCCTAAAGTTTGAAGGGGTGTGCAATCAATTTCTGTAAAGCCTAAGAACTAGGGTAGGAACAATTTGGCAATTTGATTGAAGCCATGATAGGAGAAAGATTAAGAAAGTGTATGATGTGACACTTATTTAGCATGGCTTCAAATTTTGAATTTTAAAGCACTTGAAAAATTGAAAGAGATGCAAAGTTGTCAAATGCCTGTGTTGTTAGGCTGGTAGCAATTACTAACAGATATTGTTATATCTCAAATATACATTTTTTTATGATAGAAATTTGGTATTTTTAAATATAATTTTATATGGCTCGTTTGTTTTTTTTTTATAACAAAGGAACCCGCACTCACTATCATTCGGGTGCGCACGGTAAACCCTTGATCTTGATGTAATAACATATAAACCACGTCAGTCACGTAAAACCGCACTTGTCAGGGCCATGTGGGGGCCAAAGGGATATGAGAGTATTTTTTTTTTTTTTGTTACTATGGTTGCTCCTAATCAATGATATCAATAAGACTATATACTAATTTCAATTGGGGAAAAAAAGTTCACAAGAATTTAAATGTGATTTTTGGATATGTAAATATCAAAACAGATTCAACTCATCAATTTTGCTCCAAAGGCCCACCTTTTGACATCTTGATGGACAGCCTAAATTATCATAACATAGCCCAACATGAAGAGGCATTCACTTTCCCTGTTAAAATTTGGCCCATGTGTACCACATCACAACTGCACTGCCCAGCATTGGGCCTTATGTCTTTGGGAGGTTTGTGTCATAGCCCATACATATTTGCTTGGGGCTGAGGTAGAAATTTGAAGTTTCTGAATTTAATTGAGCTTGGATCATATTGGTAAAACTATAAATACTTTTGGAGTCATAATTTCGACTTCTTATTGTTTTTCTTTTTTTTATATCTCATAATTTATGGTTTACAGGCCTGCTAAAAATAGGTAATTCAACTCCCCATTTGTATAATATTTTGAGTAAACTTTATATTTTTTTTTTCTCTTTTTTGGCTTCGTTTTATATTGCACATTTGAAGTAATATATATAGTAAATAAAATGTTCAACCCATTGGACGTGACTCTGTTCCAAATTAGGTATGGGCTATTCAAAGGCTACATTCCCTCGCTCTAGATTATTCTCCTGCAATTACTGACTTTAGCGTCGGAGGGGCCTCCCTAGGACCACCTCATCGACCCCTAACCTTGTTCTATGTGTTGCGTATTAGTTTCCATCCGAAAATTCTACTAGCTTAGGAGAAGATGTTGGGACCGACTACTCAAATTATTGACTTGGAATGAGCTGCAAGGTTTCCTGGAATTCCAAATTATGTTACGTGAATCTAGGTTTCTTGCCGATAATAGAATTTTGTTGTCTTAGTCAGCATTATATCTTCTTGTCCATTAATAACTCGGTCATATACTCTAATGAATCAAGCTCCCAATCTCTTGAGATAAGCATGGCCATCAACACATTAAGCATCAAAGCGTCAAGTGAAGGTTATTTCGGCCCGAGCTATATCGAAACTTGGTCATTCATATGAGCGAACATTAAATTAAAGATAGAAAACATCAGTTCAACTATTTAGACAAGTCGATCTATTTTGGCCCAAAACCTATGCAATCTAGCCAACCTTGAACACCTTGGAAAAATACTATGCTAGAGTTAGGTGTTCACCTCGGGCCATCGCATTATCAGGTAAGCTCGGCCCAATAACTAAGATGGACAAACTTTAGCCTTATGAGTGATATGAGCTCGACCACTCAGGCATATTGGCTTAATCTGGGCATAAGGTGATAATAATTTTTCAAAAATAATCTGCACCGCACCATATCACACCGTTTATAGTGATTTTTTGATTATAAACGCAATTTAAAATATTGAATAAAAACCGCACCGCCTTGTTGGTTCGGTTGTGATTTTTGAACAAAACTGCATCGCCTTTATATAAATTTTGGGGTTAAATGTAAGATTTTTCATCCATCTCTAGTTGAAAATTAGCCAATCGATATATTAAAAACTAACTTGGTGAGTAATGCATTTAGATTTGTATTTAAATGTTTTCCGTTAACGTTACAAATATACAATATGTTTTGCATTCAAAGTAAAATAACATTAAAATGTATTATATTTGAATGGAGTTTGATTAAAAGATAATGCAAGGTGCATTCTATTTTCAAAACAGTCTTATCTGAAACCAAATTAAATCATCAATGTTTTATATTTCTTGACTAGTTTCTCAGTATTCTAAAGAGAGATGCATTATTTTATCAATCTTATAATATTTTCGTTTATTAAAATCGCCAAACTGCCTACCACCGCCTATAACCGCATCTTCAGTTTTGCTTAATAAAACCGCGATTTGAAATTATCTTTTTGGAAAACCACATGCGGCAATTCGGTTTGATTTTTTCAAAAAAATCGCAAACGCGCACCGTGATAATCCCCCTACTTGGGCCTCATCAAATATACCCTCATCAAATTCAAAATTGGGTCTAGTCACCTAATAATATGCTATTTGACCACTTATGTTACATATGAAGCTCTACTTTACAATATTCTTTGACCGTGAAAACTAATTAAACTAATATGAAACTAATTACAATTATGTATAAGATCAATCTTGTGCTCTAGTGGTTGAGACGTGTATTCTAAAGACAAATAACATGAGTTTGATCCCATATAAATGTGTGTGTTAACTCTACTCAAAAAAGCAAAAAAAGTTACAATTGTGTATCAAGTTGTTGACACAAATAAAATAACTTTTCATGTCAAAAATAGGTAGTTATAGGAGTGACTTGAACATTGTATGCATCATGATTGGCCAAAGACACGTCATACTCTCCACTTTCTTTTTGTTCTCTCTTGTTTTGAAAAGAATAAGAAAATAATTATAATGTGATTCTTGATCCAAGAATCTCATCAAATCCAAATTATAAAGGCAAAAACTTGCGTGAGACGGTCTCACAAGAGACTTGCTCAATTATAAAAGGGATAGAAATCAAATAAATGTATTTTATATACAAAACCCACCACCGGTCACTAAGACACTAGCTCCTTTACTCCGTCCTTAATTGCATAGAAATTTTTGCTCAATACATGCATCACAACTAGAGCTGGCAAAGGGCTAGGCGGGACCAACCGACCCGAGAGTCCTGGCTTTTTGCCAAATTTGGTGGGTCGGGTAAACCCGATTTTGGTCGGACCACGAAAATGTTGACCAAATGACCCGTCAGACCCATTCGGTTAAGGCCAAATAGGCCCTGCTTTTTCGCCTAAAATTTTTAATTACCCAACCCAAACCTCGGATCGATTGGTAGGCCCCTGACCGGCCGGTTTTGCCACCTCTGATCACAACTCAGCAGATTTAATTTAAATTCCTCAAAGTTATTTTATTTGGGACGAATTTTATTATTACAAATAGATTAAGGATCCTTTGATTTCTTATTTTCAAATTTGTCACGTCCCCAAATCCACAATGAATTAGTTCTTTATTTTGGAATTTATTAACATAATTATGAAAATATAATTTCTACAAAATTTTAATGGTATTATTATTAAAAATTTCATTATTTATTAGTTTGAAGATTGAGGGATAATTACAAAAAGACCCCTGAGATTTTGACTAATTACAAAAAAAATCCAGAAACATTTCAAAATTACAAAAAGCTCTCTTAGGTCTGGTTATGTTTTAAACTGAAAGGAATAACTGTAATATTTCTAGAAATATCATGAGGCTCCATTTGGATGGGAGGATTTGAGCTATGGAATAACAAATCCATTGAGGTTGTTTGAATGGAGTCATTTAATGATGGATTTCAAATCCTTGAAAGCTATTTTTGGAGTCATTTTGGAGGATTTGAAATCCTTCCTATTTAGAGTCATTTGAAATTCTTCCCTAAATCTTCCCTCCAAAAAAAAAAAAAAAAGTCTTCCCTAAATCCTCTCCCAAAATCCAAATCCTCCCATCCAAATGCAACCTGAGGGTTTTTGAAATGTCTTTTACTTGCGAAGGGGAAAGATGTTTGACGGAATCAACCCTCAAGAGTTTTTTTTTTTTGTAATTTTAAAAAATCTCCAGAGTTTTTTTGTAATTAAACTGAACCTCAGGGAACTTTTGTAATTATCCCTAAAATTAATAAACGGATGTAACTCTGTCTAGCATCTCTAATCAAATATATTTGATTGTGGGCAAAAATATTTTTTTAGTCCACTAAGTGGACTATTTGAGACATTTAGTCCACTTTTTAAAGTTCTTTTGAAATTACTCCACTAACTGGACAAAAATCGGACATTTAGTCCACTGACTTGCTATAGCAGGTTGCCATCCTAGGTGAATTTTTTTTTTTTGTATTTATTTATGACCTTAAAGTATGAATTATTTTTGGGGATGAGGCATACTTTATGGCATTTTGAGGGGAAAATATTATTTTCAATATAAGTTAGATAAAAATATAAGATTCATTATTAATAAACTGAATTTTTATACATAATATATTTAAATTATTAATCAATTTAAAAAACATAAAAAAAGCCATGCAAAATAAAAAAATGTTCATAAAATTTAAAATATTATAATTGGATAAATATATTCGACATTATAAAATAGGAAAAAATATTTATATAATAAGGTTAAAGTACGTCTTAATATTAGTATTTTTAAAATTTATAATTAAAATATAGAAAAATAATTTAACTATAAATAAATTTATTGTGGTAAAAATAAAATGAACAAAAAACTATTTAATTATTATTGTTTAATTATAAAAAATGAAAATACTAATTATCCAATTATAAGAAAAGTTATGTATTAAAATAATGCTAATAAAATTTAAAATATTTTAATTGGATAAATATATTTGAAATTATAAAAAGAGAAAAATATTTTCGCATATATTTATCCAATTAAAATATTTTAAAATTTATTAATACATAATTTTTCTTATTTTATAATTTTGAATATATTTATCAAATTAAAATATTTTAAATTTTATTAACATCATTTTTATTTTCAAGAGTTTTTTTTAAATTAATGAATAATTTAAATATATTATTTAAATTATTATCATTTTATTAATAATGAATCTTATATTTTTATCTAACTTATATTGAAAATAATATTTCCGCCCAAAATGCCACAAAGTATGCCCCATCACCAAAAATAATTCATACTTTAAGGTCAGAAATAAATGCAAAAAGAAAAAAAAATCCACCTAAGATGGCAACCTGCTATAGCAAGTCAGTGGACTAAATGTCCGATTTTTATCCAGTTAGTGAATTAATTTCAAAAAAACTTTAAACAGTGGACTAAATGTCTCAAGTAGTCCACTTAGTGGACTAAAAAAATATTTTTGCCCTGATTGCGCAAAGTGAAAACCAACACATCAAAATTTGCCTTCTTTTATTTTTAAGTATATCTATTTATGATTTGTCCACATATAAATCAAAATTTAATATATATAAATAAATCTATATGGATATGTATAGATTTTAGATAGATTATGGATAGAGGTTAAAGCATGGGAAAATGAAGGGAAAGTAAATGGTGCCATTAATAAGGTCAACTCCAATCCAACTCTATATCTCACACCAAAATACCAAATATGTGAAAAACTCCCTCCAACCCAACTCTAAACATTACACCAAAATTGGTGTAATGAATAGTGTTACACCAAATTTGGTATAACACTATTCATTTACACCAAATTTGGTGTAATACAAATATTCCATCTTTGCCCTCCAATTTTTTCTACTTCAAACTTTTAATTCCTATTATATCTTATATTTGATATATAATTCTTTTGTAACATGATTTTAGTTATTTAAATTTTGTATATAGTTATTATGTTAGATGGACAATTATAATAACTAACAATAGTTAATATTCACCAATAAATTATTATAAACTAAACTTAAAATTTTCTATAAACTACAATAACTAATAAATGAAATTATAATTTTATTTATTGTGATATTAGTTGTAATCTGACGCAGTTGATTCTATTTTACAACTCATTGCCACTACTACTGCAATCTGCGTTCCACCGTGACCCCACCCCCACCCCCACCCCCAACCCCATCCATCTCTTTTCCTCTCCGTTTCTGGAATGGAGAATTCCGGGTTCGTCATTAGATCTATGAATTTTGCTTGTTCACGTTTCCCGTAAGGGCACAATTTGCCCGAATTATGGGGTTTTATTCTTTATCAGACCGGTTTGAATTTCTCCGGCCGTGACAGCCCCTGCCTTTCCTATCAATCTCATTGATGGTAGTTTGATCTGAGTTTTAATTCGACGGAGTTGAAACGGATTGACTTTCTGAGGCAGAATTTTCAGGATTTTCCGTTTTCGTTTTATCTCAGCATTGGGTTGGTGATTTAATCACCGTGTGTTAGGGTTTCGTTTTGTTTCTTTTTTTTTTTTTTTTTTTTTTTTTTTTTTCAGCTCGGGTTAGACTAGGTTAGGGATTGGGATTAGGTTTAGGGTTTTGTGCGATTTGGGGAGTTTGGAAATATGGTTGGATCGGATGGTTTTAATTCATTGCCTACTCCGTCGCCTCCTCCGGCAGAGCAGAAGCAGCCGCCGAAGCAGTGGGGAGTGACGAGACCGTTGTCATATGCGGGGCCTAGTGATGTTGATATTCAGAGAACTAGGGACTTGGAAAAGGTTTCCTTTCCTTATATTGGTCATATTGATTTTTCTAATAAAGAGCAATTGCTGGTTGTTTCCTCGAATTCTCATGACACGGCTGTTTCTATTATTGGATTTTAGTTTTTGATGGATTCGGGACTTTATGAGAGTGCAGAAGAAACTGCCAAGAGGGAAGTAGTTCTGGACAGACTTAGACAGGTATTTCTGCAGCACAAATTGTTTATGTTTTTATCTTTTTTGAATGCATACTGTAGACTGGTAGTGCGCTTAATAAATGTGAAATCAAATCAAGTTGAAATGAAAGGGATTAAAAGACTTTGCCTCTGGTGTTTGGTTTGTTTAGATTGAGGATTTGAATGTAATATTTGTGGCTGCAAGCAGCATCCCTTGCTTTGCTACTAGACAAAGCCACGTATGTATTTTTGGATTAGATTGCTACATTTTTGACATAGGGTTTTAAACTTAATGTGATATTTTCTGAGGTTTATGGCATGATTGGCATGAATGAATGGAATTGGATATGAATGAAATGAACTTAGGAATGCAATAACAAAGGGAATGGAATGTTATGCGAGTGATTGTTTGGCCTTTCAGGCTGCGATTGGATATACTTTGATTTTGGAAAAAAAAATTCTTTCTGCTAGACAATAGTGTGAAAAATTTGCTAGGGAGAGAATAAGAAGTTTTTGGGAAATGTGAATGGATTTGAAATGAATATGTAATGATGAAAGATGATGTGATATAAAAATATTAAAATAATTATTGTATAAGATTGGCAGTTAAAAATATGTGTGAGTGAATAATGAAATAATTGGAAAATTTGTAATATATTTTTTTGGAAAGTGGGTAGATGCGATTGGTGTAAAAAAAAGTGAGAAAAATGAGACTCGGTGAATAGTGTACTTTTTGAAATTTTTGGTAGACAATCACATTTTGGGTAAAAAAAAAAAGAATTGTCTAGCTGAACGAAAAGTGATTTTTTTTTTGGTATCCAAGCACAACCTCATTTTCTTCTTCTACTTTTGGAGATAATATTGTGAGAATTTTATTTTGAATTGGATGAAAGAAGAAAATGTGATGATGAGAGTTGATGTGATAGTTTTTCTTAGTATAATAGTGATTAGATGGGATTGATGATTTGATAAATAGTGTATTTGTGATATATATATATATATATAATGATAATAGTTGATGTGATGTTTTTATGTTAAAATTGTAAATGAATGTGATTGATGATTGAAAAAATGAGAATGGGTAAATAGGAAATATTTGAATTTTTCCACAGAAAATCTCATGTTCAATGAGAAATTAAATCAGGAAAATGAAAGGAAAAATATTTGACAAACAAGCATTGCCTATATGTATTCCTTTTCTTATGCTTGGTATCACTAAGGATTAAGGAACGAGAGAGGAATGAAAAAGTCATTCATGACTTGATTTCAATTTCATGATTGATAATTAAAAATAAATGATGGAAATGTATTGACATATTTTTTATGACCAAATTACACTTTAGTATAACTTTTAAAAAAAAAAAAACCATTTCAACTATGTTTATTAAAGTTATTTTTAAACTTTAAATAATCTTTTTCCCCAAAACAATATATAGTGGAATCATTTTTAGATGTTTTTATTAGGTCTCAAATTATCAAACAACCCAAGATTATCAAATTATCAAACAACCATTTTATTTTATTAGGTCTCAAATTATCAAACAACCCAAGATTAAAAAAAATTGCAACTATAAGAAAATAAAGTAAAATATTATTATATTAATGTTTGGTGTAGGTTTAGTTTTATATAGTATTTTTTATGAGCTTAATAAGCGTATTATTTTTGTCCAAAATAAAAATAACTTTATTCCGATAGATTGAGAATGGCTAGAACCATATGGGATAGGAGGAATGATTAATCCCATGCTATTTGGTATAGGGAATCCTATGAGAATGAATATTTCTAACCTTAGAATGAGAATGACTTGAGAATACTCATTCTATTCTCACTTCATTCCCGCATACCAATCATGCCGTTAGAGGTTTAGTTGTTAAAATTTGTTTATTGATAATTTGGTACATGTACTTGAAATAGGTGAGATGTATATATATTGGTTTTATGCAAATATTATACAGCTGGAGAGAGAGAGTTCTAGCTCATACACTTATTTTATGGCTACCTCTTTGCCTTTAAGTTTTCATTGCCTAACCTGGTGTATCTTCCCTGTTTAAAATGGCACGTGTTTGCTTTCTTATATTATAGATTGTGAAAGATTGGGTGAAAGAACTTACTCGGTTGAAGGGGTACACTGATCAAATGGTGGAAGATGCCAACGCTGTTATTTTTACTTTTGGTTCTTATCGACTCGGGGTAAGGAACTTATAGGTACTCATGGCTGTTTTATTGTCTCAATCACGTAAGCATATACATTATAATTTCATTTTAATTTGGAACTTGATGTTGCATATTTGCACTTATTGTTAAGACAAGATAAACACCGATGCCTGTTTACAGAGTTCATGGAAGACGGGGTTGAATTTTTTATATGAAATTTTCTGATGGCTACCTTTTAGGTTTATTGGTGATGGTTTACTGGGTACAAGATGTGTATTTGTTGGCTTCTGTTCTTGGGAAGTTTTTGAATGCTGCAAGGCTGTTTTGTCTTTGGTTGCTGCATTGACCGAATTCAGATTTTGTTGTACTTGAAATAGAAGCCTATGCATGGTGTACATTGATAAGTTATACATCATGTATCCCCTATTTCAATTTTGGTGTATAACCATAGTCAAATGCTCTTTTTGAATATTATTTTGCACGTATTTTGACACACCTGTACTTGTTCGACATGTGTGGCTAAGTGTTTTTTCCTATATTCTTTTAAGTAATGTGCTAATTGTTTTAAATTTTTTATGCTTTCTGATGCTGGGCTTCTTTTTCTTAACTCATTTGGTTGTGTTTATCAACATGTATGCAATCATTACTTTTATTTTAATGCAAAATTTCTAATTTGTAGTACTTAGTGATAATTCTAGGTTTGTTTTGTCAGGTACATGGCCCTGGAGCTGACATTGATACTTTGTGTGTGGGGCCATCATACATTAGTCGTGAGGTACTTTTTGACTTCTAGCCTTCCATTTTGGACCAGTCTCTTTAATTTAAATATGCATTAATGCCTATGGGAATATTGGCTCACAGGAAGACTTCTTTTACGTACTTCATAACATTTTAGCTGAGACGGAGGAAGTGAGTGAACTCCAACCAGTACCTGATGCTCATGTTCCTGTTATGAAATTCAAATTTGATGTGATATCTATTGATCTTCTCTATGCAAGTGTATCTCTCTTGGTTGTTCCCGATGTAAGTTACTGAGTTCTTTGTTTATAATAAGAGTGTGTTCTTGGAAGGAGACCTCGTTCATTGTACCTGTTAATAGCCACTGATTTACTGAGATATACACTTGGATAGTCATGCAAATAAGTTTGTTGATTGCTCTCTTAGTAGTAGTTGTCATATGTATCAGGAGTACATCCCTGAATTATCAGGTGATCTTGGTTGATCACGTGAATAAGAGCTTTCTCGTTACATCCGGTGATTAAGCCACCTGTCTAAGCAATTCTCTCTCCTGAATGTGTTCCGTGTATTTCTGTGTCTCCTCTGATTTTTCTGTGTCATCTGAGCCCTGCTGCGAAAATAGATTCTTTTCTGCATTTTGGCATGCGTGTTAATCAAAAAAAGGGATGACAATGAGAATCTCTTTTGAAAGCGTGGCATAGGCTTGTAAATGCTTCACTGCCTCTAATTATTGGTTACTTGACAGGATTTGGACATCTCAAATATATCTGTATTGGACAACATAGACGAAGCAACTGTACGGAGTCTTAATGGCTGTCGTGTAGCAGATCAAATTCTTAAGCTTGTTCCAAACATTGAGGTATTTTTTCAAACACTAATGCCGTGGTTGTCTTATACCTTTTTATATATGAGTCTCTGTGCATGGCATTTGCTCTTTCCATGGCTAATCATCTTTTGTGTTTTAGAACTTTCGGACAACTCTACGATGTTTGAAGTTTTGGGCTAAGAGACGTGGTGTTTATTCAAATGTAAGTTGATTGTTTTAGTATTACCATTCTATTCCGTCTTTGTGGGATTTTGTTATTGTGGGACAAGACATTTTCTATATTGCTATGCAGGTTACAGGATTTCTTGGTGGTGTGAACTGGGCTCTTCTTGTAGCTCGGTTGTGCCAATTTTATCCGGAAGCAAACCCCAGTATGCTGGTTTCTCGTTTTTTCATAGTCTATACGCTGTGGCGTTGGCCAAACCCGGTGATGCTTTGTGAAATAGAGGATAATGAATTGGGATTTTCTATATGGGATCCTCGAAGAAATCCTTGGGACCGTAATCATCTAATGCCAATCATAACCCCTGCCTACCCTTGCATGAATTCTAGTTACAATGTTTCAGCAAGTACTCTTCGGGTCATGATGGAACAGTTTCAATTTGGTAAAAAGATTTGTGAGGTAGACAGTGTTTAACCTTTTTGGTTGTCCTGTACGACAGCTGTCTCAAGTATTGTTACCTATTAATTCAAACTTGATCTGCATTTCCAGGATATCGAGCTGAATAAAGTGCAGTGGAGTGCTTTGTTTGAGCCATATTTATTCTTTGAAAGCTATAAAAATTATCTGCAGGTTGACATTATTGCTGCTGATCTTGATGACTTGCGTGCTTGGAAGGGCTGGGTTGAATCTCGGCTGAGGCAGCTGACCCTGATGGTATATATTTCTTTGGATATCAAGACTGACTGAATCGGCGGTGATGTCCAATCTAACTTTTCTTTATAGCCATGACTTGTAAGATGATTTCAATGGTGTTCTCTTTCATATTTCTGTTTTGTTTTTTGTTTTTTTAACATGTGCAGATAGAGCGAGACACCTCTGGGAAATTACAGTGCCATCCTTGTCCGCGTGATTATGTGGATTCTTCAAAGCAGTGTGCTCATTGTGCCTTTTTTATGGGTTTGCAAAGGAAACTAGGAGAGGCTATCCAAGAAGGTCAACAGTTTGATATCCGGCAGACTGTTGATGAGTTTAGGCATCAAATAAATTCATATATGTACTGGAAGCCTGGGATGGAGATATATGTTTCTCATGTTCGTAGAAAGCAAATTCCCTCTTATGTATTCCCGGAGGGTCACCGAAGAAGCCGACACACGAGGATCACGAGTCAGCAACATGTTGATAAGGTGTCTTCTGAAGGTGGCGAAGCCTGCATGTCTGGATCTGCTGAAAGAGTTCTAAAACGCAAAAAAAAGCTTGATTTGGAAGAGAGTCAAGAGAAAAGGCAGTCTATTAGCCCTCAGAAGGAAGGTTCAGTTTCTGCTGACCATAATTGCTCTGCTGCGTTTGAAACGATGAAAGAGAAGACAGGAACAAGTGGATCATGCCTAGTTATGGATAAAATGACACCAGAAGTGGTCTCAGTTATTTCAAGGAATGTGTGCACTGGATCTAGTGGGTGTGAGCTGTCTGATTTAATAACATCAAATCAAGTGAAACAGTGTGCAGAAAATTCTGATACTGGCTGCAACTCAAGTATTGGTAATGCTTATTGCACAAGCGGCAGTTATGATGACTCAGAGATCAACAATAAAGGATTTTCACAGGATGGTGCATATGAGGCTAGTCCGCTCCTTTCTGATAATGGGCGTGAGAAAGATGCTTCTGTTTTGGGGGATGGATTACTGGAGGAGTTAGAGGTTTTTGATATAAGTTCTCTTTGCCCCCTCAATTTAAATATACATCTTATACATTATTACTTAGGGATAATTAAAACTACCCTTGAGGTTTAGCCTAATAACAAAAACTCCAGTTATCTTCCCAAATTACAAACACCCCCTTAAAGTGTTACGAAACACCCCCTCCCCCCCATCTTGAGGTTTGTTATAATCCATATAACAGAAACAAATGTCAAGGGGTATTTGTGAAAGATTACTGGTTTTTCTTGTAATTAGGCTAAATTTCAGGGTAATTTTTGGAATCAACCCTATTACTTATTAGATTGGTTCAGGTTTGAATTTAATTATTGTGACATTGCTGCCTGTGCCATTTTTCTTCGCTTTTACCTGTATCACTCTTTAATCTTTCTTTTTGCTTTTTTTTTAAAGCCTAATGCTGCTCTGGCAATGGTGCTCAAACCTGGAGATGGAGTTGGGTCTGAACCAGTTCAGAAGAACGTGATGAGGCATGTTATAGAAATTTGATAACTTCTTGTATTTAATTGAATATCATCATACTATGTATGTGTTTATGCTGCTCCGTCTGGTTCTTGTGGCTATTTATGCAGCCGGTTGAGTCTTACTTCCCCTGCCTGAATCTGAAGATAGATTCATAGAATTGTCGACCAGCTCTGTGTTTTGTAACTGAAAGCTAGCAGCTCGGGTAAGTTGTGTGCTCATTGCTGGCTTTCATATCTTTCGAATTTTTCTTGGAAGGGAAAAAAGGAAAACTAAGCAGCAGCGATTTGAAAATTCCCCTCGGATATGCTTAGATGCATCATTGAACAGTGTTGAGCTTGTAAGCTTTGCCGTGGTGTGATAAAGTTGTTTTCTGCTGTCTCTGGAGTCTGGTCTTTAAATAAAAGTGTCATTAATTATGTCGTTTGTTCTGTGAGTGTTGGAGGGGTGTGCTATACTGTGTTACTATTGAAGGTTATTACAGCTTGTATCTACAATGAGACTTGAATTGTAAAATACTATGACAGTTTTAAGGTCCTACATTTGTTTATCTGTCTCTTCTCCAGCTTATTATCACTGTTGGTGCAATTCTAAAGCTTACAAGTTAGAAAGGAAATGATTTGTATAAGCTATAAGAAAGGATCATGAGTACGAGCTCATTGGCAGGGATGGTAATGAGGCGGGCCAGAGCCAACTCCCGTGGGTTTTATTGTTATAATTGGGTGGGTCTTGGTTTCCTTATTTTCAGACTCGCCCTGCTTAATTTTGTTTTTTACTATTATTTTTATTTTTTATTTTAGGGGATAATTACAAAAACTAACATTTAGGTTTACTGTAATCTTTTAAAATTACAAGTACCCGTCAGAGGCATTACAAATACGTCCTTGAGGTTTGTATTTGTTATAAAATTTACCCCTTCAAGACCTGAATGTTTGAAGGTTTCATTTAGTCCAGTTTCATTTGGATTGATTGATTTAGAGACGAGAATTTTTAAATTCATAACAATAAGATTCATCAAACTTGTTTGGATAATTTATGCAATAACAGATTTGATTCCTTGAATTCTTTTTGTGGCGGGTTTCAAATTTATCTTATAATTATGTGAAATTGATCTTATAAATTCTCTTCATGAAATCGAAACTTCCCATTTAAACTCAACCTAAAAGAAGAGTTTGATTCTTGGTTAGAAGTGGAAAATCCACTTTGGCTCATTTTAGATGTTGAGACTTGAGCCCATCTCGAGCTCAAAATGGTAAAAATTGGTAGATCTGAGATAGGATGGTGTTAATTCTGTCTGCTCTTGAACTCAGATTTTATATTAGTCTAATAATGAAGTCAAGTATGATACTTATGGCCAAAACGTGTGACCGACAATTTTAATCTATTTTTTGATGCGATGCTAATTATATGATAGTCGATATTACATATTTCCATCTTGTTACAAAAATACTTAGAATTGTTAAGAGAATCTAAACATGGGTCCAATTGATTTACAAGATAAATGTCATGAAAATAATTTATATTCCCTTGGATTAATTTTGGATTTGCGGGAAATATTTCAAATGACTCCAAATAGTATGTATTTGAGATCCACCATAATTACCGTAAAATAACACAACATAAAATTTAATGATTTGAAATTTATTGTAGATTGTAGAATGGTCTTTATCAAACATATTCAATATATTTAAATACATAGTTTCAAATCCATCAATCTAAATGATGCCTAAAAACTTTGTCAGTCCGATCCTTAATAATAAAATTGACTACCCTCAATTTGAAAAAGAAGGAAAAAGAAAAATAAATTCAGTTTTGTTGTAGGTCAACCATCTCACTGATTTTTTATGGTAAGTTAATCATCAAATTTGTAATAAATCCAATCCTCAAGTCATACATTGCTTGCCTTCAAAGGTCAACGGTCTAAAGTCATTCATAATATTATAATGGTAAGTTAATCATCAAATTTGTAGAGTTTCTGAACTAAATTCAAGACATTATTACTTAAATTTGATGAAATTTTACCGAAATTTGAAAAATCGTATTCATATTTTATCTGGTAGTCAATTGAATTTTAGCGAGTTCTATTGACTACATTAATCCACGTATATATATACTTTTTAATTTTTGAATTAATTTAGTCAAGTTCGATGAATTTCAAATTTTATTAACAATATATTAATTGTAATTATATACTTAAAGTTTAAACAAACTCTTAAGTTATAAGGGGTGAAAATCGAATCAAGTTATTCAATATTGCATTTATATTGATTGTTAAAAAAAGCTCGTTTGAGCTCACTTCGTTAACGTAACGAACCAAGTTTGAGAACAAACTTTCATTCGATGATCAAATATAAAGTTCGGCTCTACCTCGACTCAATTAATACAAGAAATAACTCAATGCTGCTCGAGCTTGATCTGCATTCGACTCGATTAAAGCTCGTTCAAGTTCGATTTGTTTAATAACAAACCAATATCAAACACAATTTTTAAAATTTCTCAAGCAAGCTTGAACAGTACGATGTCCGGATTATTTACACCCTAAAGTTATGGTGTCGAGTTGTATAATTAAATTAAAAAATAGATTTAATTATCAAAGCAAAAGGATGTATATGGTTATGTAGGTGGAGCAAAATTTCCAAAAATAACGAGAAAGGCTCCTTTACCGGACTTCCACCTGCACTTCAAATCAAATCAACAAACGATCCACAAAAAAGATTTCAACATCCTCTTTCCATTTTTTTTGGCTCAGTCTAAATCATCCTCCGCCATTAATTTTCCTCTTATTTTTCTCGTTGCCCTTCATTTTGACTTCTTCCAATCTTTAAACCATTTTCATTCATTTCTCGATTTTTTTCTGTGTTAACCCCCGGGACCACCTTCAAAAATCTGGAATAAACAATTAAAGATATAATCTTTTTCCCTTTTTCTTTTTAAAATTTTTTGTGGGTTTTTAATTAATTTGAGGAAATGGGAAAAGTGGCGGTTGGGGCGGCGGTGATCGGAGCCGCTGCGGTGGTGGGAGTGGCGGCGCTGGTGGTGAGGCAGCGGATGAAGAGTTCGGGGAGGTGGGCCCGGTGTATGGCTATTGTGAAGGAATTTGAGGAGAAATGTGGGACCCCTGAGGGTAAGCTGAAACAGATTGCTGATGCTATGACCGTGGAGATGCATGCTGGTTTGGCATCTGAGGGTGGTAGTAAACTCAAGATGCTTATTAGCTATGTTGATAATCTCCCCACTGGGTAAATGTTCCCTTTTTTCCTATTTTTTTTTTTTTAATATTTTATATTTTTATTGTATGTTCTGATGTATACGAATTGAGCTTGTTTATTGTGTATGAAGGATGATTGGAGTAATTGTTTGTTTTCCCCTATCCATTTTAAGTGGAAATTTTGTAGGTTTTTAGGGTTGTGAGATGAAATTACTGATGAAGAAATGTGTTCCCAATTTGTTTTTTTATTAGTGCAATGTTGGATGTTTTTGTGTAAAATTGACTTTAAATAGGCAAACTAGAAACATCAATTCGCTTATATAGTAGGTGTATTACTATTGTGCCAGGGAATGTAGAGTTGTGCTTTTGGGACGGTACATGAATATGGTTATAATGGACGAAAGAAACATACAAATATATGCGCTTGGTTTAATTTGTGCTTCTCTTTTTGGTGATTCATTCATTGTTAAGTAGGCTTATTTGTTATTGGATAATCAAAGATAAAGTGCATGTGTTCCGTGTTGCAATGATGGAATTCGGAAAGTAAAATTGTAGTTGGACAGATGTAAAATGCAAAAGCTAAACATGGTTCATTCGACATGGTTTATGTTTTTAGTTATTCTAATTGTGGCAGTACCATTTTATTTCACCTGTTTATTTCAATTTTTCTTTGGTCTCATTTAATTCTAAGTATGCCAACGCCTTAACGCCTTTTAAAAGTGCACAAAGGGTTTAGCACGTCTTTTGAATTTGAAGCCTTAGCTTCTTTTATGAATGCATGCACCGTTCTTGCATTTCCTCAAGACAATAATTTTCCGATCCCATTTTTTCAATGCCTAGTATGGGAGAAAATCTTTTGATGGTATTGAGTTTGAGTTCATTTTATTTATTTACTTTTGTATATATGATGCACATTTGCTTTCTATAGTCTGTTCTTGATCAATGATAGCTCAGACATTTTACTCTTTCACCATTTCTCCATCTCAGTGATGAGGAAGGAGTCTTTTATGCTCTAGATCTTGGCGGCACAAATTTCCGCGTGTTGCGAGTCCAATTAGGAGGCAAAGAAGGTGGTATTGTTCATCAGGAATTTGCCGAGGCATCAATACCCCCAGAACTGATGAGTGGGACTTCAGAAGTAAGCAATTATTTTTTAGGGATAATTAAAAAAAGCCCCCTAAGGTTTGAGTTAATTGCAAAGAAACCAAGAGGTTTCTGAAAATTACAAAAAACTCGTTGAGGTTTGATTGTGTCTTAAATTTAAGGAGGTAATTGGAATATTTTGATAAACGTAAGGGAGCTTTTGAAATGTTTTTTGCATATGAAGGGGAGAAAATACCAGGCGGATCAACCTTAAAGGGGTTTTCTGTAATTTCCGAAAATCTCTGGATTTTTTTGTAATTAGCCCGAACTTCAGTGGATTTTTTGTAATTATTCCTTACTTTTTATTCATTTATTTGGTCCATTTTATAAGATCACTGAATTTTCAAGCACAAATGATTTTCAGGCGCTTTTTGATTATATTGCGGAAAAACTTGCAAATTTTGTTGATGAAGAAGAACAAATATTTCACGATCTAGCTTCTGGGAGGCAGAGGGAGTTAGGTTTCACTTTCTCATTCCCTGTGATGCAAACTTCAATAAATTCTGGAAATCTTATTAGGTGGACGAAGGGCTTCTCTATTGATGATACGGTAAAATCTTTCTCTTACGCATATTTAGTTGTTTTTATTTCATTTGTTGCATCTTCTCCTAAAAGAATTGACTATGTGCTCTGCAATTTGTGTAACGGTAGTATGATTTATTGTTCATGGCAAATATCTGACGTTATCTTTTTGGCACCCCAGTAGTTTTCTGTTGGTAGAAGCGGTCAGAGTTAATATTTGAACAAAAAGTGTTGCCGCTAAACAAAACAATAGAGTCTCAACAATGGTTTAAACATCACCCCTTTTCTTTGTTTGTTTGTTTACAATTACCTTGTACGGGTGCAGAAAGTGACCTTGTACGGGTGCAGAAAGTGAATAGTCAAATAGGCTATAATAGGTAACATGGAAGTTACTAATTATATTTTGTAAGATAATTCGGATCTTAATGCTGTCTATTACATCAGACAATTTTCGTCTAACTTTCTTTCACATTCTCTTGCCATTTTAAAAAGCCAAAAGAAAAAGAAAATTACCACTTTCATTTAAGACTAATGATTATGTTTATTATATCTGCAATCATCCACTTAATTTCTGCACACTTTGGTTTTCCTTGGCAAAATGGTGCCTTCCAATTTAATTAGCTTATATACATTCTCTTGAGTTGCATGCAAATATTGAATGTTATTAGTAAGAGTTATCTCCTTATAGCTCATGTCAAAATAGTCCTCTTTCTACTCAATGCATGATCATACTTGCAACTAAAATTGCCCTAGTTATATTGATGTCTAACTTGATTTTTCTTGGGTTATTCTTGAAATTCAGTTCTTAAATTCCGATTCCTGATATTTCTACTAATGTTTTATAGGTTGGCCAAGACGTGGTAGGCGAACTAACTAAAGCCTTGAAAAGGAAGGGTGTTGAAATGCGGGTGGCAGCTTTGGTGAGTTTGTGTAGGTTTCCACTAAAGAGATTTAAGGGAGTGTTTTCAAATACTTAAAAAAAGTGATTGCCAGGCTTTGGCTGAAAAAGAAGCAGTTTTTAGTGATTTTGAATGCCAACTTCTGCTTCCGATTCTGCGTAATTTAATCAGAATTGAAAAGCAGGGGGAGGGGGAGAAGTGCTTTAGATTTCTGATTCTCCTTCTGGTTTAACTTTTACACACAAATAAAATATTTTTACAACTTATTCGCTAACACTCTCTTTTAAACTTAATTCAACTTTTAGCTTCTATTTGCAAAGAATACAAACTAGTGATTCTTAACTACTTTTCGTCACTTCCTCTAAAAAAAGAAGTTTTTGCAAACATTCCCTTAAACTATCTCATGTTTGAAATTACGTGTCTTCTCGATTATTCTTTCTAGCCACGTATTAGTTTACGCTTGTGATGATTATGCCAGGTTAATGATACAATCGGGACATTAGCGGGAGGAAGATACACCAGCAATGATGTTGCTCTAGCCGTGATATTAGGTACTGGAACTAATGCCGCATATGTAGAACGTGCCCAAGCAATTCCTAAGTGGCATGGTCCTTTGCCTAAATCTGGAGAAATGGTTAGGAAATTTTTTAATCTCTTATGGATAATTACAAAAATTACCCCTATGGTTTAACTTAATTACAAAAAGATCTAGTTATCGTTTAAAATTACAAATACCCCCTTGAAATTTGTGTTTGTTTTACAAATTAACCCACTCAGTGGGCGCAATTTGTAAAATATAAGCATAAGTCAAGGGGGTATTTGTAATTTTAAAAGATTCTTGGATATCTATTGTAAATAGGCTAAATGTCAAGGGTAGTATTTGTAATTATCCCACCTTTTCTTATTTAGTATAATTCTCTGGTAAGATGCAGCTAGTATTAAAAACCACTTGCAGTATTGAACGGTTGAATATCTTTCAATTCAGGTTATAAATATGGAGTGGGGCAACTTCAGGTCGTCGCATCTTCCATTGACGGAGTACGACCATACATTGGATATTGAAAGTCTAAATCCTGGTGAACAGGTATGAATAATATGTGCATGAGCTATTCCATTTCCAGTTTTCACATGCTTACAATAACCACTCCTTAGATTTAGCTTAATTACAAAAAAATACACTTATCTTAAAACTTACAAATATCCCAAATTATTAGAAATACGGGTTTGTATTTGTTTTACAAATTACACTCTCGATGGGGTGCAATTTGTAAAATAGAAACATATGTCAAGGGAGAATTTGTAATTGAGAAAGATAATTGGGCTAACTCTCAAGGGTAATATTTCTAAGGGATAATTACAAAAGCCCCCCTGAGGTTTGGACTAATTTAAAAAAAAACCAGAGATGTTTCAAAATTTTAAAAAAAAACCCTCATGTTTGATTTTGTCTTAAATTTAAGGGGGCAACTGGAATGTTTTTAGAAAGATGTTGGTTTTTGAAATGTTTTTTTGCTTATGAAGAGGGAAAATGTAAGATGTAATCAAACCTCAAGTTTTTTTTTTGCAATTTTCAAAAACCTCTAGTTTTTTTTTAAATAGCTCGAACTTCAGTTATTATTTTCTTTTTTTGGTAATTATCCCTATTTGTAATTATCCTTTATTAATTCAAATAACGATTGCTATTAATCCAAATACTGGTGAACACGTAGAAACAACAAGTGCATATGCTATTTCATTAGCAGTTTTTAGTTTTACTTAATTCCGATCATGTTTGATTTAAACTTTGAGATGGGGTCTGGTGTAATTGTTTTATGAGCTGTTCTCTCTTTGCCTACCTGCAAAATGCTGCTTAATCCCAATATATCCCCATCATTAACAGTGATGTCGTGTTACTGCATCTGATTTATATATTCATTTTATACAGATATTTGAGAAGTTAACTTCCGGCATGTACTTGGGGGAAATTTTACGCAGAGTTTTGCTTAAGTTGGCTGAAGAAGCTTCCTTCTTTGGCGATGAGGTTCCAGCTAAGCTTAAAATTCCGTTCGTATTAAGGTACTCCATAAGGGAACCAGTGTATTTTTCACTTAAGCTTTTAAGACAATGATTCTGGCCTAAAATTTGAATTTGGTGACAGCTAATTTAGTTATTGCATTTGATATTGGGAGTATTTGCAAACACTTAATAGAAGTGATTGTCAGCTTTTGGCTGAAAAAGAGTAGAGTTTTTAGTGTGTTCGAATTTCAAATGTGAACTGCTTCTAATTAATCTAATAGCAGGGGGTGCTTCAGATGTCTGATTCTGCTTCTGGTTTCATTTTGAAATATGTAAAAACACTTTTACAACTTATTCACCAAAACTCATCTAATTTAATCAACTTTTAACTTTTATTTGCAAATACTACTAACTTCCGATTCTCAACTGCTTTTCGCTTCTACTACAATAAATTTTTTCTTTTAGAAGCAGAAGTTTTTGCAAACACTTCCTTAAGCTCTAAAGGAGTTTCATCGAAAGAATATTAGCCTTCTGCAAAAGCTACAACTGTACCATCTCGATATTATGCATATTGTTTGTTCACTTTCATCTTCTCTGGTTTTCAAGAAATTGATGCTCTTGAAAAAAGAAAAGTGAAATTTTTAGAGTTATTAAATATGCAGGACTCCAGAAATGTCAGCTATACATCAGGATACATCCTCTGACCTCAGGGTTGTAGACGAAAAACTGAAGACTATATTAGAGGTAAATATGTTTCCTTGCGAAATTTCTACCAATTTCATTTAAATGTTTTGAACTTTTCCATTGCACTGCTTTGGCCATACGTGAAAAGTTTGAGGAGTTGATTACCATTATTTAATTTGAAATACTTGCTGATTGAAACACCTGATAATTCTAGCGTATCAGCTGCATTTGTTTCCTGTTTTTCTGACCTCCAACTAGGAATTTGCTAAGACTTTATTTGGATTGAAGTTAAGGATTCCAAATCTATAAGAACAAATTTATTGAGCTTGTTTGAGTAATCTCATGGTACAGTGGATTTTAAATCATTGGGCTCCTATTTTAAGCTATGTTTGAGTCATTGTGATCAATTTTAAATCATCATTTGAAAACCTTTCTCCAAAATCTATCTTCAAATCCAAATCCTTCTATTCAAATGGAACTTAAGAGTAAGGATATATTTCAAAAACTACCCCTGAGGTTTAACTCAATTACAAAGAAGTCCCGTTATCTTTCAAAATTGCAAATACCCCTTAAAAGTATTTATTGCAAACAGCCTCTTGAGGTCTGTGTTTTCTTAACAAATACCCCCGTCAAAAGGTGTAACTTGTAAAAATAGAAACAAATTTCAATAGGGTATTTGTAATTTTGAAAGATAATTGGGTTTTTCTTTAATTAGACTAAAATTCTTGGGCATTTTTGTAATTAACTTTCGTGTCGTAAAGCATCCTAGTTAACAAACACAAAACTCTTGTCTCCCCACTTCTTTCGGTCTCAATGAAGAGTATATTTTACATCGTATCTCGTCTTCTCCTACCGCAGATATCCAACACCTCCCTCAAGACAAGGCGAGTCGTGGTCGAACTCTGCAACATTGTCGCCACCCGTGGGGCCCGTCTAGCCGCCGCGGGCATCTTAGGAGTCTTGAAGAAAATGGGAAGAGATACTACTAACGAAAGCGGCAAGAAAACGGTCATAGCCATGGACGGTGGATTATACGAGCACTACACAGAATACAGAAAGTGCTTAGAAAACACGGTTAGCGAGTTACTCGGGGACGAAAACGCGTCGAGCATTTTCTTCGAGCACTCGAACGATGGTTCGGGCATCGGCGCGGCCCTTCTTGCCGCCTCTAATTCGCTCTACGTTAATGAGAAGTCGTCGTCGTCTTGAGAAACCATTAATGACGTTTTTGTTCCGGTGTTGGTATTTTCCGGGATTTTCTTGTCTTTCCCAGCGTTTTTCAGCTGGTTAGGATATTGAATTACATGTAATATTGGGGACCTGGAAGCAGTCTCCATTACTGATGAGGACTTGTTTGGGTAATGTTTGGGACTTGGATTTATTGATCCAGATAAACAAAGAAAATAATAAAAATATATTTGAATTGCTTTCACCAATAGATCTGAACTTAACCCAGAAAAAAGGGTTAATTACAGAAAATACCCCTGAGTTTGAGTCTAATTACAAAAAAAAAATAAAATCATTTATCTTCAAAACTAAAAATATTCCCTTGACATATATTTCTATTTTACAAATTGTACCCTCAAGAGTATTTGCTAAGAAAATGCAAACCTCAAGTGTATTTGTAATTTTAAAAGATGACTGGACTTTCTCGTAATTAGGCTAAACCACAGGCATAGTTTTTGTAATTTATCCAAAAAAAGAAGACGAACAAACAAACATGTTTGTTACGCTTGGTGTACTTGTATATGATACGCTTGGTGTAAATAATACTTAGCATCTAGTTATTGTATTTTTTCACGAAAAATCCAAAATGAGACACTTGACGTTTATGCACACTCCTAATGTAAGCATGGATATAAATTTTGTTGGCAAATTAGTCCAATTTTATGTATATATTAGTGGATATGATCCAAACTGGTTCTAAGGAAATGAAGTGGTCTCCTACCCAATAAGAATTAAGAACCTCTCTCACGTGCATTTTTCAGGCCACCTAATGTTGACCCATGCACTTGATCTCACTTTTTTTAGTTATTAATGCAATATTGCATACCAAACTTTATAAAGAAAATAATTACTTTTGTGGTCATCAGGAATCAGTTTGGGTCCAAGGATTTAACTATTGGTTAGAAGTATAATTATTATCAGGAAAATCCCCTCAAAAAAAAAAAAATTATTATCAGGAAAAAAAGTTCTAAAGACAACTAAACCTTATTAATTTTTCCTATTGCTGTAGTCAAAATTGAACATCCATATTGACCTGCCCAAATCGAACCAGAACCATCAAACCTGCCCATGGTCAACGGACTGGTTAACCGTTGACCAGTTCGGCATTTCTGAATCGGCTCATGACCACCCGAACCAGTTGTTTTTTAACTTTTCAATTTTTCAGGGATAATTACAAAAATACCGCTGAGGTTTGGAATAATTATAAAAAACCCCTTGAAGTTTGATTATGTCTTACATTTTCCCGGTGATTTTCAAAAAAATTTCAAAAAAAACCTGACATTTACAAAAATACTACAGGGGTAAGTTACCCCCGTAAATTTAAGATAAAACGAAACCTGAAGAGGTCTTTTGTAATTTTGAAACATCTCTGAGTTTTTTTGTAATTAACCCAAACCATAGGGGTGTTTTTGTAATTATTCCTTTTTTATTTCAATTTTGAATTGTCTTGATCTTTTACAATACCACCTTTGTGTTAATTCACTACAAAGTAGAATTTCTTGATACACCCAAAATTTGAAGCTTCAAATAACGTTATACTCAAGTTTCTCTACTGCAATTTTCAGAACTAATGTGAGAAAAAAAAAACATCTAATTTCGTGACACAATGAAAGAAAAACTTGAGATCAAGATTCAAGAAAACAGCAGAGGGATACATATATAAAAATCCCTTCAATTCTCAGTTTGATCTGAACAAGGAATTTTACATGCAACTTCAAGTCTCTCTTTCTACAGGACCCCCATACAAGGCCTAAAATTCAAGAACATAATAAGTTTAGTCCTCATACTCTCGGAAAATTGTATTAGCATCCAAGAAAATGTCAACAACAGACCCAAAACAGTCCCTTGAAATGAAACCATTGTCATCATAGGCTATAATTTCACGATGATTTCTTTCTAGGCTTTTACTTATGTGAATCATCGATAGAAAGCTGCTTGCCCTGTTTACTTCCATCTGCAAACAAAAATGATCCAAAGTTGCATTCAATTATTTATTTATTTTCAAATTTTCAAGTATAATTTAGTTAAATGTCGACGTAAATGATAGCAGAACTCACGAGACAACGTGGGAAGTTCGGAGCTTTTTAACACGCGAAGCCTCTTAACCGTTGACACGAACATGCTGCAACAAAATTAGGAAAACTTTTATTATGAAACACAGCCAAAATGCAGTATAGATATCATATTATACCGATAATTACAAATATTGCCCTTGAGGTTTAGCCTAATTACAAAAAAAAAAAATAATAATTATCTTTTAAAATTACAAATACCCCTTGATATGTGTTTATATTTTACAAATTGCACCTACTGTGTATTCACAAACAGCGTTTTCGGGCAATTTTCTGTCGGCTTTTGATCGGAAACTTTGTTCGGGGCGACATCTGTCGACTCGGAGGCTAATTTAGATGAACTGCCACTCGCAAGATTCTTTCGAAATGATCGAATTGGAGGCCATCCCACCACAGAAGCAGGAGCAGTCCTATTGTTTATAGCATTTATGAGATAACATTCAAATTATAATTGAGCTGGTTTAAAGTTTGTAATAGGCTTCAATCTTTGTCTAATGAAAGTAACAAAAGCAAACTTAAAAGCACTAATTATGGCATCAAAATTCAAAAAATAAATAAATATTATTAACAGACATATAAAACAAACTACTTCCAAGTAAATAAGGGTGCCAAAAATTCCAAGCATGGAGAAAAGTGAGGCTTTTTGACTGGAAGCTATTATATATTACTAAGGGATAATTACAAAAACGCCTCTGAGGTTCGGGCTAATTACAAAAATACCCATAGATGTTTGAAAATTACAAAAAAACCCTTGATGTTTGATTCCATCTTACATTTTTCCCCCTCATAAGGAAAAAACATATCAAAACCCCCCTGATGTTTATAAAAATACTACAGTCATCCCCTTATATTTAACACATAATCAAACTTGATGAGTTTTTTTTGTAATTTTGAAACATCTCTGGTTTTTTTATAATTAGCCCAAACCTTAGGGGTGTTTTGATAATTATCGCTATTACTAATAACTATGGATAATTACAAAAATTACCTATGAGGTTTCGAGTAATTACATAAAAAACTAGAGAAGTTTTAAAATTAAAAAAAAATAATTGCGGTTTGATTCCGTTTTTCATTTTTCCATTCATAAGAAAAAAAATTCAAAAGCCCCATTGCATTTATAAAATATTACAGTTAACCCCTTAATATTAAAATAATATTAAGACAGAATAAAACCTTAAGGGTAGTTTTTGTAATTTTTGAAACTTATCTGGGTTTTTGTTGTAATTACTCCAAACCTCAGGGGTAGTTTTTGTAATTATCCCTATAAACTAAATTACCAAGTCATGCAAGCTTTCATGTTATCCATCAGAAAACGAAATAAGATAAAGAAAAGAAAAAAGATGAAAAATTCAACTCACAAGCAATAAACAATAGAGGGCAAGCAAAAAAGGCTGATTATTTCATAAAACAGATGTCAACAATAAAAGGAAAGTAATATTATCTTTATATTAACCAAATTACCAAGTCATACAAGCTTCCATATTATCCATTACAATATGAAATAACCAAAAAAAAAAATGGAAATTCCAGTCACAAGCAATAAACAATAGAAGGCAAGTAAAAAAGCTGATTCTTTTCATAAAACTGATATGAACAACAAATAGTAAAGAATAAAAAACCAGATATGCATGGACCACAACATGTTAATAATGTTGAGTGAAACAGTGAAAAATATCCTCTGTCCAAAAAGAGGAAGAAAAAAAAGTAGTTAAAAAAACTGCAAGAAAAATAAAGCTGAGGTACCTTTTCTGAGCACTGCTAATATTAGGCACAGCTGTATTTGCTGCAGGAGCTGGTGAAAATGTCTTCTTTTCTGAATTTTTCAAGTCCAGAGCTACGCTATTGCTACGGGGCTGTGATGATTCATTCGTGACAGGAAGAAGGCCATGTTTTGGCCATGGAGATCTCAAGACAGGATTTTGAGAACAAGGGTTGTTTGAAAAATAGCCAAAAGAGAGGAGAAATTCATGGTCTTTATTTCTTGAGGTGTTTTGGGAAATATTATTGTCTGTGATGGTCCAGTCTCCACCTGGTGGACCAAGACTCAACTCGAGTTTTTTATCTTCATTGCTTGTATTTTCTTCTTCCCTTTTAACAAACCATTCTCTTTGTTTTGGAATCAAATCCAGAAACTGATGACACCCTTCATCTTTTCTTGAATAACCCTCCATTTTTTTTTTCCAAAAAATAAAGTTTTACTAATTATTACAAATCAAAACAGAGTGTTGTTGCTGCAAAAAAGGCAAAAATATATATTAAAAAAAAACACACAAAGATTAAAATTAAACTAGTATATAATAAACCGTTGCAGGTTCTTTTGTAGCAACAAAGATCTTACCTTGAAATGCTTAGCCAAAGCTTAGACTCATGAAAGCCCACATTTTGACAGGTTTAAATAATTATATTCCGCTAAGAAAGAAGAGCTACACAAGAATTTTTAAGTTTATTGCAAACTTTTGACAGTGCCCTCAAGACTGAAACTCTTTTGAGACACAAATACAAAAGCCTAAAAAAGAAGCCCACATAAAAGCGGCGAAGAGAAAAGGAGAAATAAGCTACTTATAGCTTTTATGGATTAATATTTTTTGGGAGTAGAGAGTGAGTATAAAATATAAATGGGGTTGTCTTTGTCTTAAATAAACACAGACACACACTCTTTTCCGGCCAACTATTTTGTTTAATCCTCTCTGTGTTATTATTGAGAACCTAAAATGAGAAAAAGTAATAGTTTGAAGGAAAATAAGGTATCAAGAAAAGAGAGAAAAGAGTAAAAAACAACAAAAAAGATTCTTTTCACTGAAACAGGAAAAAGATTGGAACAATATGCACGCAATCAATTGTTTGGTTCAGGAAGCAAACCGTGCTGACCTTTCTCTTCCTCTCATCAGGAAAAAAATGCAAAAAATTAATAATCATCAAATGGAACAGTGACACAAAAACTATTTAGGCCTCAATAAATAAAAGCACACTGCCCCAGAAACATACCCCTTTACTTAATCTGGTGGCCCCTTTAAAGCCAATCAAGTAAAGATTTAAAAAAGCCTCCACTCAACTAGTAAAGGACATGAGTGATGTGTTATCTGTTTGCTGGTACCCGTAGCGTGGATGTTCGAATTCTCTTAATAACAGGGTGAAATAGGATTTTTTGTGTGGTGACTCAGTTTATGGCAGTTCAGGACTCTGACTTGTTGAGGTACATCTCGCGATTCACCTCCTCCATAAAGCTCTAGGGCAAGGACAATAGAGACCCTCAGAGATGAGGTTCATCCTTTAAGAATTTTTTTTAAAAAAAAAGAAAGAAATACATTATCATTGGTGGGCTAATGGAGTAGGATTGTAGGGTGGGTTCTTGAAATGAGATATCTCAAGTTCAAATCTTCGCCTCTTCACTCTTCTCGGTCGCGCACCTAAAAGTAGGGTTGGGTTCGAGCAGAAGAGTACCTTGTTTGCCAAATATTTGTTTAATTTTGTACATGTTCGAGTTCGGTTTCGGCTTGATTCACATTTTAAAAATTTTATTTGTGTTCGACTTGATAAGATTATTTAATGTTCTAATATGTACATAAGCATATTTGTGAACGTGTTTGTATTCAAGTGCGTTCATTATGTATTCTTGATAGTCAAAAAAATATTGTTCGCGAACAATAAACAAACAAAAAAAATTACATTGTTCGTGTATGGATAGATTAAGTATTTCAATATTTATTAAATTAAGTATTTTAAATTAAATAAATTATTTTATTAATAATTAAATCATAATCCAACAATTAGTCAAGTCCTTTACGAGATTGTTGATGAACAATTCTAAACAAATATTATAGGAGTTTGTTCGTGAACATTAATAAACGAACACTAAACGAGTTTGTTCACGAGCCATGAATGAATTCATATAAAGTTGTTCAAACTAATAAACGAGCACTATTTTTTTTTTCATTTACGCATTTAACTAAATAATCGAATATAAACGAAAACTATTCAAGTTTGTCCACGAAAACAAGATTATTTGTCAAAAAAGCTCAGTTTATTTACAGTTCTACTCAAGAAAGTAATTAACAAACTTTGCACTAAACTGAAAATGGATTCTAAATGAAAAGACCCTTAATGAAGATTCGTGGCAATTGTAACACTGATATATTTGCAGGGCAGTGGCACTTAAAGCAATTATGTATTTACAGGGGCAGTACAATAAAAACATGCAGTGATCACCCTTGATCTTGTCGACTCGTTTTGCTGCTTGGCTTACCGTCCACAAGCCATTAGCCGCATCTCCATTGCGGCTAGCTACACCAAAGATACGACTTTGGAAATAGTCCCCAAGTCAAACAGCAGCGATTAGGGAATCGTTTAAGTGTAACTGGTCAAATTGGCCAATTATGGTTTGTAAAATGAAAAATAGTTATGTATTTTTCAAATACATATTTTTTAGCTATTTTGATTAAAAATTGACGATTATTACCTTTATTTATGATCAGGTGAGTTATTTGGTCATTTTTCAAAAATTGATCCGATACATAACTCAATCAGCCCAAAAAATGAAAAAAGGGTAAAGTGATTGTGGACATTTTAACTAAAAAATGGCTAAAAACACGTTTTTTTGAAGAAAAACTTAGCTAACTTTTTTTTTTCGATATGGAGAAATTAAGGCCACAAATCCGACGGACTCATGGATGTCTAAGAACTCACGTTCTTTTTTTACTTTACATGGTGGACATAATGCTTTTAATCACATACCGGGTCGGCCAATCGAACTGGTTAAACCGGGAACCAGTCATGACACTTATTATTAACATGGGTGATGCGAAATCCATTGCGAATGGGTGAAAACCGATTGGCCTCACCTCTTGACCCGGTTCATCTATTTTTTTAAAAAAAATAACAAAGAAAAAATAAGAAAGCGAAAAACGCGAACATTTCTAGTATACACGATAACAGAAAATAGAATAAACTCTGCGCGACTATTTTCTTTTTGAATTTCTATATTGTAAGAATTGAAGGGTCCAATTCTAATGAATATGCAGTGTGCAGTCAAAAGTGATGCCAACACTTTGCAAAACACAACGAAAGACTTTTAACTAAAACACAATTTCACAAAGTATGAAATAAAGACAGAATGAGATATAAAACACAAGAGATTGAAAATTTTGTACAAGTATAAAATACTTGTACTGTGTTCATAAGAACAAAAATTATACAAAAGGTAATGTTGTTTACAACTTACAAAATTACAAAGTAAATAAGGAAACTAGAAGAACAACTCCCCTTGTGTCTCCGAAAGTAACAACACTCCTTTACAAAATGTGAGAATCTATTTAGTGCACTACAAACTCTCAATATACACTGAATCTATCTCACATAAACACTCAAAAACTCGAGTTCTAAAAATGATGCCACCAATGTTGCCAACATTCCCGTATCACCGAGTTTCTACAGATTTTCCTGGTATGAAAAACCGGAAGGTGAACATTCAAATCTCCTAAAATCCGTACCACGAAATTTGCTTGGTTTCGATCCTTAAATAGCTATCTTCTTGAATAACTTCCCGCAAGAAAGTAGGAGAAAAACTTCCAAAAGTTTTAAGGAAAAAACCACCCACTACACTAAACTTCCAAGGAGTTAGTATAGTTAAAAAACCGAATATAAACTTCTAACTAAACTACACCAAAAACTGAAATATTAATCACAAAAGGCAATCAAATCGGAAGAAAAATTGAAAGAAGAAAAAGATAATGTTTGAGAAAATTCAAACATTAACATATATATTCTGTTTATGGTTAAATTCATATTTTCCTTTCATCTTTGCATGAAGTTCTTCTATTTCTTTTGAGTATCTATATTTAGTTTTGTCTTTGTCTTTTTTTTTTCTAGTAAGCATTTTTTTTGGTACACAATTTGGTCAAGTATATACATATATATCTCCTCTCCTCCAACCAATCGTCCCAACTTATTAAAAAAAAGTATATACATATATACATATATGTATATTTGTTGCATACAATTAATTTTATTCTTTTAATTAATTTTTATTTTTATTATCAACTTACAATGCGACCAATTAATTTCGTTAACTTTTTTACCGATTTTTTCACAATTGTTCAGCCGGTCAAACCAATGACGATCTATTGACCTTGTCTCATTTGATATCCGGTCCAAGTTTAAAAATATTGATGGGCATGCATGCTAAAACCAGAGTCACTACCATCCATCATTTCACAAATAAATCAAGAGATTATAAATTTAATGGCAGCTATAACACAAAGAAACACTTAAACTTTATTATATTTATTCTATGCTAGATGTTGTAATAAGATTTGGGTACGGATTAAGTTTACAAATTCGTTCGAGTTAAATTTAGATCTAATTAATATCGTAGTTATAAGTTTGTTTTAATTTTTTCATAGAATGCGCAATAAGAGAAAGCACACATACTCATATTAATTAATCCAAACTAACAATACATCTATAGAAAATGTAAACAAATCATTAAAAACCATAAAAGATAAAACTATGAAAAGAATCATATCATCTAGGTTAATAACAAAAACCGGCTTAAAAGGCCTATAATTTTGAAAAATCTATAATGTCTAGAATACTTATGGGCTATGATTCTAGATCTGCAACATTTGAAGACCACAATCTAATTTATAGTTGTCTGATCATGAACTTGCTTGTTTGAATCGCCCGAACAAGAAACACCGCAATAAGATGACAATAAACCAGACGCGCCACCAGACTGCGAAATCACAAACAATAAAAGAAAACAAACAACCTAGATCTACGTGAAAAACAACTTATTAAGAAAATAAAAAGAAAATAAACAACCTAGACCACAATATTACTTAAAACCTATATTTTATGTTTTGTAGCATAATCAACTATGCCATGCACTTTTGATCATATTTGATTGCATTTAGTAATAAAATAAAGTTGTCCCAATTTTTAAATTTCCATTTATGGGAGCACCGGATCTGCGGGGGCATTGAACCATGTCTCTCATGACTCTTACAGAGAGAAATTCATGGCCATTTTATTGCTATAGTTAAATGAGCATTATAATGAGTTGAGACAAACCTAAAAATTGAACTATTATTAGTCCAATTAGTAGGTTTATTGCTCCTTAAAGTCAAGCAACTTGACTTGCAACCTAAACTCTGCCTAATTAATACGTACATGGATTAACAAATTAAATTTGATTTCCAAATTAGATGATCATCTCCTTGAAAATTGAATCCACATATTTAGCTTAATCATATATATTAAGAAAGCCAAGAAATTGCCCATTTGAAATGCATTTCCGATTTTCTATTCTGATTAAGTGTATTACTTCGTGTCCGTTTCACAAATGCACGCCCAGTTGAGTGTATATAATTCATGCTTAATTTATATTTAAAAATATTTTAACTATTCATGCAATTTGTATTTATTATGTGAAATACAATGTCAAACATTGGCTACGAATTTTTTGAAAGAAAAAAACATTAATATAAATATTCTTCCACGTGTTGATGTCATTATAATTATAATTAGTCAAAGATTTCAAAATTTAATATGTTGACAGAAAATGATGTGTTTGTGTGTGTGCGTTTGTATCTCAATTAGGAATACATTCCTTTTGATTGGACTAATTTTTAGGTGTCAAATTCCTGTTGTTTTTTCATTGTATTACCTTTTGATTTAGAGTTTTGGGCGGTTTGAATGAGATAGTTGTAAAGTAACAAGTCATAATCATTTTGTAATTACGACCAACTCAAGTTTAACACTCTCAAAGAGCATCAAGAAAAAGACCAAACCATGGTATGCATTTTTGAGGTAATTTCAATACATTAAGATTTTATTTAATAATTTTCACTTGATTTTATTTAAAGGATTAGCTACAAAAACTATACTTAAGGTTTATCCTAATTACAAAAAAAAAATCATTTATCTTGTAAAATCACAAATACCCTTGACATTTATTTTAAGTTTACAAAATTACACCCTCAAGAGGCTTTTAGGTATATACAAACCTTATGTTGTATTTATAATTTGAAAGATAAATTTATTTTTTCGTAATTAGGCAAAATCTCAAGTGTAGTTTTGGTAAAAAAAATTAATTAGTCCCTTGCTCAAGCCTCAAAGGTTTGAGTTGATAGTCACAGGCCATGTATGAATGTGTTTTTAAAAGTGATTTTTCACTTTCTAACTATTCCAAAAAATGAGTTTATGTTTTAGGAGTTATTAGTAGAAATTAAGTTATTTTTAGTTTTCCGTTTTATCAAAATATCTTTTGAAAATACAATCACGCAAATTTATGTGAAAATACACCACAATCATACAAATATATATGTCAAATACATTCAAAAAACTAAAATCAAACATATTTTCTTTTTCAAACATAACCATAACAGAAATTCAGACCAAACATGTTTTCAATTGTCATTGTCATACGAAAATCAATAAATTTTGAAAACTTATTTTCTAACATTGAAAAATAAAAATTGAACTTGAAAATACATCCAAACAAGGTTAGAGGCTTTCATCCACCAACAATTTTTAACAATTTATTTGTATCCCATAAATAATGTAGATCACCGTCAATTTTAACCTTATTCATGATTTTTAAAATCCTTTCCGGACAAATTGAAAAAAAAAGGAAGTAAATTTTAAATACGTTATATTGTAATCTCGTCCACGAAATTCTATTTAAAATCTTACAGAAAATCAATTAAGTGGAGAAAACTAATATTTAATGGAATTATTAATTAGTCTAGTATTTTAGGATGGTGGAAGCAAAAAAACCTCGGCGCATGTCATGACTCATGATGTCGGCTCCAGCTTGAATTGGATACTCAGAGACGCCACCTGCACAGACAGCTCGGCTTTCCACGTGTCAATATGCTATTCTTTTCTTCAGTGGGCCCCGCGTAGCAGCGAATCACAATCGGCGCGTGGGATTGGGTGTGGGGTCACTATGTTTTGCGCTTTTGGTTTTGGCTCAAAGTCGGCGCTGTTATTACATACAGTGCAGGTGCATATGCCAGTGTGCCACTGATTGTAGATTATATTTATTATTTAGGCATGTCAATAGGTCCGGATAGTAGCACCAAGACCCGAACTAAACATGTCTTATTTGGGGTGGGTATAAGTCCAATAAATGGGTATGAAGCGGATAATGTGTATTAATATTTAGACCCGACTGGGTATGGGGCAAATAACGGGTATAGTAGGACCTAACCCAGAATCGACCTTTAAAATTTTTATTTTATTTTTTATGTTTTTTTAATTTATATATATATATATATATATAGTGAATATATTGTTGTTAAAGAACTCTAGATTTATAAGTATGTGTTGATGTTTGTTTCTTAATTCACATCATATCTACAAAATTATATAAGTATATAAGTTTTGAGTGCACTATTTTGAGTAAAAATCATACAAATATAACCAAATATATGAAGTTGGCGGATCTAATAGGTCTAACGAGACTTATCCGCCGGACACGAGTATGGGTCGGGCCGGATATAGGTCCAAAATGAAGTGGGTTGGGGCGCGTATGAGTATTGTATTTTCTTAACGGGTTGAATCTTGGGTCCAGACGGACCCGACCCAGACCCGAAACATTAACATCACTAACTATATCTAGGGAAAAATATAAAATAGTGGTTTTGCGATATTATTCTCATAATTTTGAAATTGCAATTTTAGTCTTGTATGTTATATTTTTTATAATTCTGGTCCCGTAAGTATTTGATTTGTGCAATTTTGGCCCTATATGTTTAAATTGGTAAAAATTTGGTCCTAAGCGCCATTTTCATTTCACTTATCCTTAAAATGCCCTTGTAGCCAAAATACTCAATATACCTAAGATCACATAAAAAATAGTATCAGGGCCTAACTTTTATTACTTATGAGTTGAATTTATTTATTATTTATACTATATACCCGATGAGAGATTTTTTTAGAATTATATGTGATTTCGAATCAAAATTAAATCAAATATCGCTTCTACATGTATTATGTCCTAATTGTGAAAAAACAAAATCACGTACAAAATGTGGCAAAATGGATTTTTGACTAATATGATTGAAATTACCAAACTAAAACATACAAGATAAAATTGTCAAATCCTAAAAATTATAGGATTAATATTTTTATTTTTGTTGAGGGGTAAAATTATCATAGGACTAAAATTATAACATCAAAAGTTACAAGACTAATTTTGCAACAAGACCCTATAAATACTGACTAATTTTGTAATTTTCCCAAAACTACTCGGCTCCTCCCTGAGGATTCATGCTCGATCGAACTCCGTCGTTGGATCGCACAAAAGGGGGTTGAAGGGTTGCTCCGTCTTACCCTCTCCGATGCTCAAGTCAGAACTTTGTCGAAGAAAATAATTCATGTAAAAAACTAATGTAGAAGAGAGGAGAATAGAATACTCCCTTTATACAAAAAACCACATTCATAATGGGAAAATAGTAATTAAGATAATAATTCCATCTCATCTTGTGGATAAACATTAATTGGTCATCTAATTAAATAGTTTAGTATATTTATCTTATTTTCTTTAATATTAAATATAATTTATTTTAGGATTAGAGCTATAATAGAGCCCATATTCGTATTTGAGCCCATTTTTAATATTTAAACTTAAATAATATTGATCCAATTTAATATGGCAAATCTAGGTTGTATCAGTTTTTTTGGGCTATATTTTAGAAATTAAAATAAAGTGAAGAATAATTTTTGCTAAATTATTTCATCTTCGTTTGGTAATTCATCAAGTGGGAATATTTCTTTGAGCTATTCAAGTTTTCTCAAGACGCGTGACTTTTGTTGTATCAATTAAAACCACAATTTAGTTGCAAATAAACAATGTTTATATTACCTAGCTTGATACAATTAACATTATTAATATGTATTTTATGAATTATTTTGCTACTTAGATTTTTGCTTGATTTAACATGAAATGACAGTTGATAATTGAAAGAATTAAAAAGCTTGTATATACTTAATTGTCAATAGAAATTATGTATTTATTTAAAAAGGAATATGATGATTTATAATATAAACCTTGTTAAATATTAATAAAACTTGAAAACAAAACACATTCAAAATTAAAATATATTATAAAAATAATTTATTTATTCAAATTAAAATGGTCAGGAACTCCTTTATATAGGTCCAGGTTTCCTTTGCTCTCTTTTTGTTTTTTAATTTTGATTATTAATTAAGTTGAATTTAAATTAATTGAAAACCAATCAAATTTAATTGCTGAAATTTGTGGGGCAAAGAGGGGAGGCAACTCGTGATACGGTGTCAAATCAGAAGAGCAACTTTGGAGTTGGGAGGTGGCAAAAGTCGTACGGCTCGCTGGTGCGACTTTGAGTCTAGCAATTTTGGATGGGTGTGAAATTGTTTTATGGGAAATTTGACATACCGCACTAAACAAAGGTTAAAGTCGCAGTCTTATCACCTTGTCTCGCCATGGTCGTCAAGTCACTTATTTTACAGTTTGAAATTATTTTTATTATTATTATTTTGATATAGCATATTGAAATTAATATATGAAAGCGTTCAACACCTATTTGAAGCAAATGATGAATATATTCTTATTAAAATGTGATTTACTTGCCCATTCTATTAATAATTAGACCTATTCTAGCTATATGTTTGTTTAACACGTAGTATTACCAATAATTCTATGATTACTCAATTTGAGATCTTATGATTTATACATTAAAATGTAGTACGTTTGTTTGATTTGAGTATAAGTAAAAGATGAATATGCATTATTATTATTTTAATTGACTATCTTAAGAATTAATTGGCTGTAAATATTCAGATGAGATCTTTTATTCTAAGATTGTGTTTCATCTCATATTCCACCGCATGAATATAAAATATAATATTGGAATAGAAGATCTCATCATGTAAACTTCGTTACTTGTTGTCACCCACATAGATCAAATAGAAAACCTTTAATTAGGATGATGATCCCTAACATTGAAAAGCATTGACATGTACAATTTTTTATTATGAAACTAAAAAGTAGTGTTTCAATAATTAAGTAGTAAAGTATAAATTCATTTACTAAAAGGAATAAGTTTGAGCCCAAAACTTGACTTGAGTTTCACCTTAGTTATTTTTGAATTATTTACCCGAAACCCGAATCCATCAAGGTGGGCCAAGATCCGGCCCACAACTTTCTTATGCATAAACTTTTTTTACAAACTCACAAATTGAGCCATATCTTCAATCACAGCTCCAAGTGATGTTAATAATGCATGTCAATTTCATAAGAAAAGAATCCCCGAGTGGGTAGCTAGGCATGTCACACTAGAGAAAAATCAATCAATCCCATCTTGGACCCAAAATGAAACCCTACCAAAGTGGCATATTGCTAAATTGATTCAATCATGATATACCCAACTAATCAAACTTATGTTTTCCATGTCCAACTCTATCCTTTCTACTTGTAAGCATAGTTCTAAGATAGGACTTTCTACATATTTAGCGCATCTTCTACATATAAACGATAAATTTATTAATGATATGCTAGCGTTGGATTTTGTGTGATACATGTGTTAAATAAAGAAATAAGTCTTATGGGCTAACAATCTATGTAGGAAAAATAATAAAAGGTGGAGAAAACTAAAACATGAGAAAAATTAATTAATTGATTGACTTGATAGATCAAACTATTTTTCTTTTTATATCTAACAGGGCAAGTAAATGCTCTCATGATTCGATTACAAAATTGTTGAATTCACTTTCTCATTAAATGTGAGTATTTATAGTGGATGAATTTCTTTCCAACCTATGTGCCAGTAATGGAAGTAGACATAAGTATAATTATTGTTGACTGCAAACTAGGTCGGGTAATACTCTGGAATTAGGAAGACTATATCAGGTGACAAATTAAGTGACCGAGTGATTAAATTGAGTGAGGTCAAATTTATAGTATATCGAACATTCATTGGGGCCTTGGCCCTTGAGCTTATCTTTTGATGAGCAATTTCATCAATCTATCTTGGTCGGAATCCTCAAATAGGGGAGTCACCTCGTGCAAGTTGGTAATCTTGAATCTCACACCAATAAATTTGGCAAGTTTTTGCGAACAAGTTGAGTCTCAGAATGGTTTCTTTCGTCCTTTGTTGGGCTGCCATATATATCTCGACCGCATCAATTTGCGAGTCGTGAATTTGTAACCTTCTCTAAATGGACCCTTAATGCTGGTGTTACCTCTGCAGACATGTGGTACAACTAATTAAATATATATCTGGTCATGGGATATTTGAATTAAACACTAATTAAATAATGACTAAAAGGACAAAACACGACTATTTAACCTACATGCCAACGATTTGCGTGTGTGTTCACATACCACACATAGATAGATGTTCACACGTACACAACCTGGCTGCATATATGTGTGTGTGTGTTTAATTAATTTTCATGACAAAGGAAATTTTCGCAAGTTGGTTGGGCAGGAGGAAATAAAATTGCATGCTTTCCAATTGTAGAATGGATTTATTCCAGGAATTTCATCATCTCTATCCAAAAAAGTCTATATCCCACCAAGCAAAAACAATTAAATTAGAGCCATATACTTTGAACTACATAGAAAGAGATGTTCTCCTATCACTTTGCCAAATGGGTGGGACCATCCACTTGATGTATACTTTGTGTTGAGGAATCTAGAGACCCATTTTGGTTAAATGCTCAAGCTTCACTTTTTGCTTTCATTTGCTTCTCCTTTTTTCATGATTTATTTTTTCGGTTTACTGATTGCCACTATCGCTATCCTTTAAAGATATTGACAAAGTGTTGAATGGGCACGCACGATTATCTCCTTTCTATTTATCGCTAATCTTTTGTTACCAATTTAATGGATGCTTTTGTTTTAAACTATACTTCGAATTAAAGTGTTGGAAACATGTATTAATCTAAACAATCTTGAATAGAATGATCACAATTAAATAATTTTGAAACACAATTATATATGATAATGCATGTTCACGGCGAAGTATATATGTTGAAAGGGCTATATATATTATTGGTTATTCTTATGAAGAATACTTTTCATAAAAAATCGATCTTAGGTTCGTAGTTTCATATACTAGTAATGGCGTGACATGAAAAAAAAAGTCGGGATGGACCGATCACTAATTTGGGTAAAACATGATAAAAATCTAAAATAAAAACCATATAAATATTAAATAAACAAATTTCTTAAAAGGGGATGTCAGGCCCATGTTGCCCCTAGTATACTAGCATATTAGTTATACAAATCTCACTATATAAGTAGAGCAAACTTGTTTAATTTGTTAATTTATCAATTACATCACATAAAAGTTGTGATATAATTGCATATACAATTCCGCCTCCTTTTTCATTTAAATCCATTTCCGCGTACCAATGGGCAATGTTCACCAATTCACATAATACTCTGATTGATCAAATGGTACTTCGTTATGTGATTCAATATTTTCATTACAAATCAAGTACTATATATACAATAACATTATTAATGCGTAACTGAGATCGACATGTATTATATTCTTAATTAAATATGAGATATCGCACTACCTGCATCGGATCAATGATATCATAACTAATTTATTTATTATTGTGGTCGCTAGAAGAAAGAGCATATAGCCAAATATAATTAACAACTTTTCTTTTCTCTTTAATTAGAAACCATAACTTTTTTTTTTTTTATAACCCAACTTCCAGGTAGACGCCGATTATGCATGCATGAGGGGCGACAACTCCGACCCTTATTCTTTGAGTAAATAAAACAATTATATTCGACCCCCAATCTAATAATAATGATCTCTCTCCGAATCGAACACACACGGATCTTTCAAGATGAGTTTCCACCAAATCTTCACCGACTCGTATATGTCCCAGGAGCAATTTCATAGAGTAGAGATTTGAACCCTTGACCTCCACCCCATAATTGCTTGTGGTGGCCAAGTGGACTAAGCCCCTAATTATAAGGAGGATTATATTAACTACACATCATATGACCATATATACAATGTATCTTTATATAAGTTTGTGTGTGTCAATCTCAAAGGGATTATTTTATTAGATCTCATAATGATTAGGATTTAAGAAAGTAAGATTAGCTTTACGACTGGTGTTACATATTAAGTTAATTGCTTTTTCTGTTTTTTTCCCTCAACATTCTAGAGAGAAAACTACTAATACCACATCAACCTGATCTAACTCTTAGTTATCATTTCTCTTTTTAACTTAATATTAATATATTTATAATCTGATGAATTGTTCTAAAAAAATTCATATGTAGTTATAAGCTTTGCTTGGAACTAAAATTTGAGGAAAATGATGTAATTTCGAAAGAACCTATATATAAAATTTAATTAATGTAAAGAAGAAGCTAATAAAAGATATAACGGTAAAATATTGATGCATATATAAAGTTACGAAATTACACTTCTGCTTACAAAATATTAATAAATGTTTTTTTAATCTTTTTTCGAACTCGATAACTCAAATCGAGATTAGTACGACCTCATGATCAGACTCAAATATATGAATTGAGCCCAAATTGAATACATATTTCACTGCAAGAAGAAAAGGAAATTTCAATGAAAAAAATTCAATCCTTTGATATTTTTGATTCCAACGGTTTTATTTATCGTTGGAATTTATGTTGCAATTAAAAATTCCAGTGGAAGTTCATATGGTTTAATTCAACTGTTTTTTTGTTGTTGGAATTTCTTTTGAATTTTTAAAATTCCAACTATATTTCCAACGATTTATTCCAATATTTTTGTTTACTGTTGGAATTTTTTAACGGTTTGTTATGGTGTTTTAATTTTCGTTGAATTTTAAATTCCAACAGTTTTATTTACTATTGGAATTACTATTGGATATTCAAATGGTTTGTTGTGGTGTTGGAATTTCCTTTTGAATATTAAAAATTCCAACGTTTTCGTTTATTAATTTGTTAGAATTAATTATGGTAGTGTTTGCCATGGAGAACACACACACACACACACACACACACACACACATATATATATATATATATATATATATAGGATTTGGTTCAAATGAGACCACCCTCCCTAGGTGAGACAACGTGGACTCTTCTTACCCATTGATCTTAAAAAATGAAGGGATGTGATTAATTCGGTTTTTTAATTATATCCTAACTCCCGATTTTAAGGGTAAGGTTGTAATTTTGTAATTCAAATTAGTGGTCCCAGCGAGTTTTATGGGCTGAGATTGAAACTGCAGGATTTGGTGGCGGAATTTAAGGAAGCTGTTTTTTTCTAAATATTTTTATTTTACAGTATAGTTAGAGTTCTTCTACTGCATAATTAGACATCAAATAATGCATATTTAGTTATTTTGTTGGCACTGTTTTTCGAAAACAATACATAATTGAATATAATGTAATCGTTGCGTATTTCGTTATTCTACACTTTGCATAAATAGGTTCAATGTCTTTGTATATTTAGTTATGAAAATGAGATGTTGCTTTTGGAAATTATAAAAATGGGATGTTACATAATGTACTGCATATTTAGTTATTCCACACTGCATAGATAGTTTCTAGAGAATGCATAGTTAATTGATTTTGTTGCATAGTTTATGACGTCTTGCATAGTTTGGTATATTGTACTACATATTAGTTTTTTTATGTTGGATAGATAGTTTGCATATAATGCATATTTAGTTGATTTTTGTTGCATATTTTCAAATATGTAATATCCTACAGATCTATGCATCATTTCATAAGTATCTATACATCACTTTATAAGTATCTATGCATCATTTCATAAGTATCTTGTTGGGAAAAACAATCCCCATTCATTCCTAGGGGCAAACAAAAATAATTGAAAAATAAAATAACAACAAACCACAACACAAGATTTACGTGAAAACTCCAAAATCGGAGAAAAACCACGACCCGCAGAGTAATTCTACTGTATGAAAAATTTATACAATCACACAAAAATTCTCTCTCCCGACTCCCGACTCCAATACCCCCACACTATTACAAATATTTGACTAACTCACACCTTTCTCCCAACTCTACAAGAGAATACAAGAAATGAATTTAGAAGAATCAAAATACAAAGATTATAGTGTATTTTATTGGTGTACTTGAAAATCAAAACACATGGGTTCCTTAAATAGCCTTAAGGCTCTCATCACTTTTGTTTCCCAACCTATGTGGGACAAAAGCCCCTTCTTCTATTTTGACAACAAAAACCAACAAACTCCACCTTGGCAAAATAAAAGAAGCTCCATGATTCTCAACCCGAGAACTATCATTCTCAAACCAGAGAATCTTACTCCACCATATGAGTAGACCACTTAGAATAAACCATTCTAAGAATTTCAATCGGCACATGTCGAAAAAACCCCACTGAAAATTCATGGTGCAACTTCTAGCTCTTGGCTCTCCTATAAGTCCTTCAACCATCGACATAACATTCACCACACACCCTGCATCCATGCCAAGTCAATGCCTGTGTGTAAACTTGAGGACCCGCTAACACTATCACATCCTTTTTCATGGTAACTAAACACATGCCATAGGGATGCACATTCTCTCCTCAGAGAAAATCTTCATCTATCACAATGTTAGCCTTTGATTCGGAACTATTTTTCGCACCAGCTCCACCTTGACGATTACGTTTTGTATGCCCAGGTTTTCCGCATTTCCAACAAACAACATTCTTGGAGTCTTTCTTATTCCCTTTACTTACTGCCACCGCTACTGAATTTTCTGTTGAAGTTCGTCCATCACTCATTAGCCTTCTCTCTTCAAAAAGAAGTTTACCTGTCACTTCAGCAAAAATTAAAGTTTCATTCACATACATCAAAATCGGCTTCATGTGCTCATAGGAATGGGAAAGAGATAAGATGAGCCGTAACGCCTTATCCTCATCTTCAATTTTCACTCCAATTGCCTCTAGCTCTGTGATGATGCCATTGAGTGTACTCAAATGATCCGAGATTTTAGATCCTTCGTTTATCCGCAGTGTGTGAAACTACTCCTTCAAGTACAACCGATTTGAAATGCCCTTTGCTTGGTACAAAGCCTCAAGCTTTTCCCATATAGCTCTTTAGCATTTGAAATCATATGCACATTTGCAAGAACATTCTTAGCCAAACACAGACGTATTTTGCTTGCATCCCTCAAATCCAGATCCTCCCAATCTTCATCACTCATACTAGTCTTCGCAGAATCTTTGTCAGATGCTCCGCTCAATTCGCCAGCACCATCTGACTTGGTAGAATTGCCTGAACCTGACCTTCCTTTCAGTGCCTTGTATAATCCGGATTGTATCATCACATCTTTGACTTGTACTTGCCATAAGCCAAAGTTGATTCTTCCATCAAACTTCTCCACGTCAAGCTTCATTGAATTTGAAAATTTTGACATACCTGCTTATACACCCTTAACCTAATGAATGCCCTCCTCAAATATCTTTTATGATGTGGAAGATCAGACAAAGCTACAACCACAGAGCATACTGAGAAATTAAGAGACCCCCGGAACCTACCTCTCAATAAATCTTTTCGGATGTGGAAGATCAGACAACGCTGCAACCACAAAGCATACTCAGAATTTCAAGAGACCCAACCCGGGCTTTGATACCACTTGTTGGGAAAAACAATCCTCATTCATTCCTAGGGACAAGCAAAAATAATTAAGAAATAAAATAACAACAAACCACAACACAAGATTTACGTGGAAACTCCAAAATCGGAGAAAAACCACGACCCGCAGAGTAATTCTACTGTATGAAAAATTTATACAATCACACAGAAATTCTCTCTCCCAACTCCCGACTCCAATACTCCCACACTATTACAAATATTTGACTAACTCGCACCTTTCTCCCAACTCTACAAGAGAATACAAGAAAGGAATTTAGAAGAATCAAAATACAAAGATTATAGTGTATTTGATTGGTGCACTTGAAATCAAAACACATGGGTTCCTTAAATAGTCTTAAGGCTCCCATCACTTTTGTTTCCCAACCTATGTGGGACAAAAGCCCATTCTTCTATTTTGACTCCAAAAACCAACATATCTGTGCATCGTCTTATTCGTGAAAATTACAGTTTTTTAAGAGTTTATGTTAATGGTCAGTTTCGAGTTCTCCATCGATGACTACACCATTGATGCTGTTGGATAGAGTTTTTTCCACGACTGATGATTCATCATCATGTTTCAAACTCACTGTTCGTTATTTCTCTGTAATATTGCACCGATTTTTCTTGCCTTTTCTTTGTAATTTTCATGAACTGTAATTTTCGTGTTCTTCACAGTTTTTCTTATTTGCGTTAATGGAGGAATTAGAGAGAGAGAGAGAGAGAGAGAGAGAGAGAGAGAGAGAGAGAGAGAGAGAGAAAGAGACGTGAGAATGGGGTGGGGGGAGAGACAACACGTGAGATTGGGGGAGATGTATGAGATAAAGAGACTTGATTCTATGTTTGTAACTACCTTGTTATGTTATTTTACCCTACTACCCTTTATGTTGATTAAATTAATGTTTTAATATATTTTTTTTATCCCTTAAATCATACTCATTGATTAATAGTGGGGTATTGTTGAGATTAGTCCATTGTGTCTCACCTAGAGATATGATCTCACTTGATCCTCCTCATATATATATATATATATATATATATATATATATATATTTATGTACTATATTTAATTGGAGAACATTGTATCAATAAGTTTGTTAAAGGATAACTTTTCATTAAGCTAGCAATCTCATATAAATTAATGTTTTCAAGTAGTGGAGAATATTATTATTCTCTCCCAACTAGTTATTCTCTTATTAATCCCTAAAAAAAAAAAAAAAGTTATTCTCTTATTAAAGTTTTGATTCCACAATTTAAAAATAACGAGGGATTATGCTTGTTGAAAGTCGATATTTGTAAGCAAAACTCGTGTGTCTGGACCACTTAATTCTAAAGGTTGTGACTGAGGTTGGTAGACCAAATCTACTCTTGTACTTAATTAAAATTAATTAACCTAATTAAAAAATTATCATAAGACCTACTTTTGAAAAATTAATTTGTACTCTAGATCATGATGATCTAATAAGCTTACTTCATAATGCTATATTTATTGATAAAAATATAACGAAACAAAGAAACATTAATCTCAATTAGTGACAATTATTCATGACCCTTTATGGCAATGAGCATACATATAGATATAATAAGCAGAAACCCCATCAAAAGTAACATATAAGATGACCTTTTTCTTTAATAATGGATTTTATGGGGTCCAATTTCATTTGAAAAACGTGGAGGATTTAATCTAGTCATGATGAAGGCAAATAGAATTGAGTTCCCAACTAAAACTCCCTAGAAAAAAAAAATTAATGTTCCAACTAGAAAAATGTACAGTTCTTTGAGCCCCAACTACCACTCTCACACAAAAATAGTCATTTTTTAATTGTAATTTTTGCATTGAATACAAATATATATGTATTATGGGTATCTTTTAATTCATATTTTAAAAATATTTTCACTTTATGATGTACATGTTATAAAATCACAATAAAAAACTCAAACAAACAAAAATATACTACATGGCTCAAGTTCATTGCTATACTATGCTTGTTTTTTTAGACAAGGATTGGTCTGGCCTAAATGTTTGTCATGTTGCCATTTTGTGTTAATCCAACCCAATTCACTAGCAATTTCACACATGATTACATCATATCATTCGAGTTTGTCAGATTTTGGGTTGTAGGGTCGGGCCAAAGTAGGCCTTGTACTTTTCGTCACCCTAAAAATGAAGTCCAACCCTGTTCCATTAGTGGGTTAGGCCAATTTTGATTTTTTGCCACCTCTAGTCATTACACAGCCAATATATAATATAATAGCGTAAAAATTATATTATATTCATTTTTAAATTTTATATTACTAGTCTTTTTTTCCTTCTTGGAATGAAAGTCTACATTTTTTGAAAAAGGAAAAACTTACATAAAAGGGAGCAAGTTTCCTTCATTCCTACCAATTATGACTCAAATAATTAGTTGAGTAGACTTTTCTTGCAAAAGCAAAAGTTTCCTCCTCAATGGGTTTTTATTTATTATACAAACCCTTATTTTAAAAGTCAAGTAGCTTGTGCGGCTAGTGCCCTTTATTTGGGACACCACCTTATCTGGAAATCATACACACTTTTTATGGATTTAAGATTTTAGCGAAGCAAAATGTAAATAAAAAGAAAATTTAGGGGAAAAATAATGATAATGTATGACTATATATGATAATGTATATATGCACGCCAATTTATATTGCCATTATTTATAAAATTAATGACTCATTTTTTTTTGTTTATTTAGGTATAACTAATTTGAATTGTATAATCTCCAATTAAAAGAAATGAGTTTACATGTGATTTTTCTTTTTATTTTTGGACATAAATATTTTTTTATTTCTTTCTCTAATGTTTGTATTGGGCATGCCCTTCTTAGCCCAAATGTGCATTTTTCAATGGACTGGTACTTAAGCATGAATTAATCATACTTGACATCACATGCATGGTTCATTTTCACTTTCCAAACCTTCATTTATTTTTTCTTTTAGAATAATGTGTTGTATAAAACTAGTCATGGGTGTATTTTTAAGAACTTTCATAACCCACTTAAGAAGGATAACGAAGTTTTACTCTCTTTATTAGTGAGAGACCATTATGAGCTTTGTGATAATGGACAAGTGAATAAGGGGGTCTCGCGTACTTAAAGAGATGGGTCAAATTTGCAGATTGTAGTGTAAAATCGTCGATTTGCCCCCTGCACGGGCGATATAGTCGCGACTCGAATTATTTTTACAACCTAATTTTTTTTTGATTTGGAAGCCTTACCCGAAAATCTATTTTTTTTCTAACTTACCATAATGATCCTAATTTTTACTCAAGATGATTAATGCTCCTTAAATTTAACTTGAATAAAACATCCCACCATTTATTTTCAGATGTTTATTTTTTAATAGCCTACCTATTTATATAGGGTGGCTCAAGCCGAGCTATTGTCCCCTATGTGGCTAGAGCCGAGCTATTGTCCCCCTATGTGGCTAGAACCGCTCTTTTATTCCACCTAATCATATTATATCCGTTGGAAGCTTTGATGATTAATACATCATTGACTTCCAGGTTCATTGTACATAAATAGAGCCATCAATTCTTACTCTTCTTCTGAAAAACTCCTCTCTTACATCTTCTGAGTTGATGGGTTATAGGTCAATTTTATTTTGTTGTTCATATATTCCGTTGAATCCTGGGGGATTGCACAAATAAATCCTTTAGGACAGTGCAAATTTTGTTCGCCTCGGAAATCTTCACTCCGTAACAGACTCCATTTTTTAACATTCTAAAGGATTTATCATGGAGTTTGATAATAATGCTACAAGTTCATCTGTTGGCCAACTCAACACACAACCTGAGAATAATGCCACGGCACCTGCTGCAAATGTAACTACACCGATCGTTCTTCTTGTTGCTCCGCATACCTCGGTGTTCTCGTACGCCAAGCCATTTTCAGACATCTCCAAAATCAAAATGTTCAGTGGTCAGAATTACAGACATTGAGAGGAGTTAATTTTTTCCGTCCTAGACATGCACGGTGTTGCTAATGTACTGACGCAAAAGAAGTCTGAACCTTCTGTTGATCCAAAAGAAATGGAGATGTGGATCTATGTTAATAAGGTTTGTAGTCATACGAATATTAGCACTCTTAATAATGATTTGTTTGATGTCTACTGCTCTTATAAGGAAGACACATCTATTTGGGAGTCTATGCATTTGAAATATACTGCCGAAGATGCTGGAAAATAAAAGTTTGTCATCGGGAATTTTTATAAATGGAAAATGACGGCTGGTAAGGATATCAAGATGCAGATCAACAAATATCACAAGCTATTGGAGGATCTAAAGACTGAAAACATTACCCTGCAAAAGGAATTCGTAGTTGGTTTGATGATCAAAAAATTGCCAAACTCGTGGAAGACTACAAGCAACAATTAAAATATAAACACAGGCAACTATCTCTTGTTGATCTAATTACCCACATCATAAACGAAGACACAAACCGAAGGGAACTCAAAGTGAGCAAAAGGAAGGAAACAACTACAATTGCAAACATGGTGCAAGGTAAATTTTAATAACAAGAATGTAATTTTTTAATCAAACTGATTACAAACCTAAAGTGAATAACTCCACCAACTTAAAAAGAAAGGAAACTGTTACGTTTGTGGAAGGTCTGGTCACCATGCGCCTCAGTGCAAATATAGAAAGAAAATGGCAATCCTCCAAAGCCAAATGAAAATCATCCAAAGCTAAATGCAAATTTGATCAAAGGGGATGATATTGTTGCAGCAATGTTTTCTCAAATTAATCTTGTGGCCAATGTGAAAGAATGAGTGGTAGACTCTGGGGCTACCAGGCACATCTGTGCAAATAGAGAAGCCTTTGCATCCTACAATTCTGTAGGAGATGGAGAAGATCATGTGTATCTCGGGGATTCTCAAACTGCACAGGTTCATGGCAAAGACAAAGTTCTATTGAAACTCACATCTGGCAAGACCTTGGCTCTCAATGAAGTGCTCCATGTGCCCACTATTAGGGCAACCTTAGTTTATGTTTCTTTGTTAGGGAAGGCTGGAATTAAAGTGTCATTTGAATCTGACAAGATTATAATGACAAAAAATAATGTATGCATGGGAAAATTTTGTTGTAATCAGGGTCTGTGTGTACTCAATGTTTCTGATGTTATTGATAAAATACATATCTCTATAGCACAAATGAATTCCACGCACGTGCATGGCTTATTAGCACAAAACCACATTGAACAACCAAATATTGAGAGGTTGTAATGTGACTAGTAAGAATTTAACTTACAATAAAGAATTCTTAGTTCATAGAAGCTACAAGCTTCACCAAACTCTGTAATTTAAATCTTATCATTCTAGGTCCGGTTCATAGTCCAAAAGACACTAGATTTGATACATTCTACACTCATTTTAGTAACCCAGCATATCTCTAAATTTTCTTTTCGTTCTTTAGAAACATGTGGGGGATTATTGTATAAACTAGCCATGAGTATGTTTCTAAGAACTTCCATATTCCACATAGGAAGGATAATGAAGTTTTACTCTCTTTATTAGTGAGAGACCATTATGTGTTTAGTAATAATAGGCCAAGTGAATAGGGGCCTCGCGCATAAAGAGTTACGCCAAATTTGCAGATTGTAGTGTAAAATCGTCGATTTGCTCCCCCATGCGCGGGCGATATAGTCGCAACTCGAATTATTTTTGCAACCTAAAAATTATTTTTATTGATTTGGAAGCCTTACCCGAAAATCTGTTTTTTCTACCTTACCATAATGATCCTAATTTCTACTCAAGCTGATTAATGCTCCTTAAATTAAACTTGAGTAAAACATCATACCCTTTATTTTCAGATGTTTATATTTTAATAGCCTACCTATTTATATAGGGTGGCCCAAGCCGAGCTATTATCCCCTATGTAGCTAGAGCCGAGCTATTGTCCCGCTATGTGGCTAGAACCGCTCTTTTGTTCCACCTAATCGTATTATATCCATTAGAAGCTTTGATGATTAATTAATACATCCTCGACTTCCAGGTTCATTGTATAGAAACAGAGACATCAACTCTTACTCTTCTTCTGAAAAATTCCTCACATCTTATGTGTTGTTGGGCTACATGCTAATTTTATTTTGTTGTTCATGTATTACGTTGAATCCTGAAGGATCACACAAATAAATCCTTTAGGATAATGTATTGATCGCAAAATTCTTACCGCAAGCGTACGATGTCAAGTTTTAGTATAGGTTTTGAAAGTAGGGTTATCGTCTCCACAGGGATTGTTATCAAATTTTATACTAAGTACTAAAATTAAAATAGCTTAACTCTATCTAGAAATCGAAAAGAGATGGATGTTTATTAAACTAAAAAGAAAACTAAAATTAAGCTAACAAATGGTTCAGACAATTTATCAAACACATAGAAGATGAACTCTAAAGGGTTGATTTCACCTAGTTATCCCCTATGTTTTTAATCCAGTTTATTAATCACAAGTTATCAATCTATAAGCCAATATTCCTACCGTTTATCACTTCCTCTCTCGAGTGCCAAGTGATTCTAGGTTCCAATTTCTGATTTCGATATCTCTATAAAAATCATAAATTAAACCCTAATCCGCTCAATGAATATTCTATCACATGCTTCAAAGGATTCATAAATCTCTCGATTCTATGAAACCCTAGGTTGTGCTATTCTATGGCCAGGCGTTCAATTACCTCTCTCGAGCGTCTAGTTAAACACGCCAAACAATCTAAACTATTGATCAGATAATTCAGATGCAATCAAATCAAATAGCACAAATAGATTAAATAATATGCGAATTTTATAAACTGGAAATCAAAACATAGGTTCAAACGTAAGTTACATCAATCCCCTAGAAAAATGGGTTTAGCTCATAATGGATGTACAAAAACTCGTGAAGAAATAATTATACATCTCAAAAATCGACAAAAAAAAAAACAAAGAAAGAATTGAGAAGAAAAAAGAAGGATTTCTCTCTGTATCCAGATGAGAAGTGCCTCCAATTGCCGTCCCGAACCCTTGCTCTGTGTCTCTTGCCTTGCGTTGTGCTCAAAATAATGTCCGACCCCTTGTTTGTACGTCACTTATCGTATTTATAGGCACGAAACCCTCGAAAACCATTAAAACGGCCCAAAACATAACTTGCGTACGTTTAGGCCCAAACCGCGCGCTGTGGCCCTTTCTCGCGCGCAACAACGCGCTGCTCGTTGTCCTTCATCTTGCCCGTCGCGCGCTGCGGTGTTGCAAATGGCGCGCTGCAGCGCGCCCCTCGTCATCTGCTGCTGCTGCTCGACGTGCGCTGCAGCCCTGAAAGTTGGCGCTGCAGCGCGCCCTGCCCTGCTGCTGCCTTGCTCACGTCCCTGTTGCAGTTTGAACGCGCGTTGCAGCGCTAGATGCCTGTTTTCCTTCTCCGCTGAACGTCGTATGCTCCTAATTCTCGCCCGGGCGCTGCAACCCTTGCCTATCCCACAATGTTCAGCCTATTGTACTATTTTCCACCCCCGCGCTGCGGCGCTCGTCCTCGCACGATTTTTTTTTCCGTTTTTTCACTTTGAAGATGCGATCTTCACCGTCCAAACACGTTTTTCATCGTTTTTAACCAATTTCGGCTATCAAGATCAGTCCCGATTCTCTAACGACAACTAATTACATAAACTCGACTCAAACGACACTAAAATACTCGAAAACACCGCAAAATCCTAGTCTAGAATATTCAATACATTGGTATAAAACCAACTTAACATGTATATTTTGCACACCTCGGAAATCTTCAATTTGTTAAACATACTCCATGTTTTAATATAATGTTTATATATTTATAACATTGAATATTAGTAGCCTTTTGCATTATTATAATCCTAAATATGAAATCAATAAAAAAAAATTAGTGGTAGTTGGTGGGACTTTTGGAGCACAATTCAACCACTTGTCTAGTGCTTCAAGTTTCAACTTTGTAGCCGTATTATGGTCAATAATAATTTTAAATGAACTTTTGTAGCTTTTCACATTGTTACAAAAGCTTAATTCTACCATGGCCTCTATTTGGCCATTTTTTGGCTTTCTTTTTCGAGTTGAAGATATAAAATGAATTTTCTTTATATGTATAAATATTTATTTATTTCTTCCAAGTTATTTCCTTTCGCTCGTCTTTTTGGAAAATGAAAAAAAAGAATTGCTGAGTAGAGATGAAAATAATAAGATCGTCGAAGCCCAAACTTTTCCAATGGGCTTAATTAATATTTCCACTCAAATAGTAGTGATCCCTACAGTCTTTCTTATTTAAAGTTCTGGGTTCATTTTTTTTTTTTTTTGACACAAAGGAAACTTGTATTTCATTAAAACTGGAATTAAAGATCCTTACATACAAGATCCTTTAGCCAACTAGGAAACATCTCTTTTTTCCAAACAAAGGAAAAATGAGAAAAAGCAGAAAAATTAGCAAGTTCATGTGCTACTGTGACTGCGGAACGTGGGACATGATAAAGATTAGCTCCAGAATTGTTTGCTATCAGTTGGTTGATGCTCTTGGACCAATCTTGAACATAATTGAAACTATCCCCACCTTCGATAACTGCTTGTACCGCAAGTAGAGAATCCGACGTGATATGTGCAGGCTTGATATTATATTTCGCGCAAACTTCCAGGCCTTCTTTGATCGCTTGGAGCTCGCACTCCAAGATCGACGCAGGTTGATCAACAGGTTTACCAAAAGCCACGATAGGATTACCATATGCATCGCGAACAATACCCCCGATTCCAAAAACACCCTTGTTGGAATTCACACAGGCATCAACATCCAGTCGCATTTCCCCTGATGGAGGCGGGATCCATCGTTCTTGAGGTGGTTTGGTTGGCGCCTTCAGCTTAGTTGACAGATCTTTTTTAGACTGTTGGAAACTGAACAGGAAGGATCCCACCCCTTCGCTAATTTTCATTTGGCCTCTGCTCCCCTCCCCATGAATAATTCTCTGTCTCTCTTTCCACAAAGTCCACGTGAAAGTTGCAAAATACTCAAATTCTGATTTAGATAGATTTTGAAACATCCACAGACACACCTCAATTGTTGTCCCATATTTTGCCTCTTTGAGATATTTTGCAAAATGTTCATTTCTCCAAAGCCGTTTAATTTTGGGGCAGAAAAATAACGAATGCATAGTGGTATCTTCATGAAAATTACACAATAAGCATTTACCTGAGGTCGGCAGGTGGTGGGCCTTTAAATTTGCTCCAGCATGGATATAATCTTTAGACACTCTCCACCAAAAATTCTTAATTTTTGGTGGAATATTCAAAGCCCACAACCCTTTCCACCAACAAGATAAAGCTTGATCAGATTGGTTTTTTGGGGTGTCAAAGAAGCCGATTGCAAGTTTATATCCATCACGAACTGAGTATCTGCCCTTCGCTTCGAACCTCCAAAACCGCGAGTCGCATTCATTTTGATCAGGAATTCGGATTGCACAAATTTCTTTTTTCACGAAACTTGGGAATACAGATGCAATTAATTCCTCATTCCATTTCCCATTGGAAATCAGTTCCGATACTTTGCTCACCTGAATGTTGGGGTCGTTCGACTTGCTCCACGGTTGACTCCTTGTGGGAATCCAACGGTCTTTGAAAATGTGAATATCCCTCCCGTTTCCCACCCTCCAGCACAACCCGTCCTCTAATATATTTTTGCTCCAATGCAGCGACCGCCAAATATACGATGGATTACACCCGATGGGCGCCTCCAGGATGTCACAGTGTTTGAAATATCTCGCCTTCAGTACTTTAGCCACCAAGGAGTCCGGCCTCTGAATAATTCTCCATAGTTGTTTAGCAAGCAACGATTTATTAAAGAGCGATAGTTTTCGAAAGCCCATACCTCCCTTCATTTTTGGTTTACAGAGTGAATCCCATGAACACCAATGCATTCTTTTCCTATCCTCATTCACCCCCCACCAAAAATTCGCGCAATCCCGCTCAAGTTCTGGGTTCATTTTTTAACTGTAAGTTAAATCATATTTTTTTTCATTCAAAAGAAAAAAAAAAACAAGAAGGCAATCATTTTTAAGATTAGGCCCAATAACATTATTTAAGTAATTGTGTCTGAATTTCATTATTAAAGACTCATGGTGGGCTTAGGCCTAGGAAGTTGGGCCCAATTAAACCATGATCCGTTTTTGTAAGTTTTATTTTCTCATGGCCAATGATATGATATTTCTAAATAATTTGGAACACCATCCTATATTTGTTTAGGGAAGAAATATTACGTAATCCGAAATTATGATGTTTTGGGCATTTTGGGAGTTATTTTAATTTTGCCATCTTAATTATACGAGTTTTCTACTTTGCCATTTGAAGCGTCCCGTTAATTTTTTGGTAGAATTCTGTCACATGCATGACATGCTTTTTGTTTATGCATTTTTTACTCTATTTCATATTGTTTAATGTAGGGGGTCAATCTCTGATCCGACATGAAAACCCGACCTAAAGTTAATGAGAGAAATACGAATACGGACACGATTAACACGAATTTGACACGAAGTTACAAAATTATCTAAAACGTAGTTGTTATGTCTTTTACTTAATTTTGATATTTTTTGAATATAACCTGAAACCAAACACAAATTCGATCCGATGACTCAAATTGACACCCGTAATTTAATGTGCTCAATTCTAACTATTGAGGCTGAAAATATATACTACTCTTTTCCCATATAAAATATCATGAAATTGACAAAAAAAGTTATCATGCATCTGACAAAATCAAGACGAAAAGTTTCACAATCGTGTTATAGTTTGGATGACAAATTATTTTTACCCATAATTGTTTATTTGAACTATGATCTTCACTTCTTCAGGAAATTGATAACATTTGACATTCGTCTCCATTTCAATTATTTCGAGAAAATAACTCAAAATTCTCAACTAAAAACAGATAATTAATTAAAAAAAATCATTTTTTGTTTTACCTAAAATTTGAAAAACAGCAGCAAGAACAAAACAGAATTTTAGGGAATCCAAAAGGTCCCCACGAGAAAAATAACGAGAGGCAGTTGATGGCCAACCAGATGAACCAAATTTCTTCCCACCTCTCGTGCTCGATTACACGTCAATTCACAGGATAACTCTCCAAAATCCTGAAATTCAACATATAAATACTTTGAATTAATGGGTTGTTCTAGTTTAGCTTATTTTAAATCAAGTTGCCAGATTTCTGTGTATGTTGCCCCCAAATAATTATTTCGAGAGTTTTTTGAACTGAAAATGAGGGATTAGCAAACTATTTCAAGGTTTGTTTGGATCGAGATCAAAATGTTGCCTGTTTCTTCAGCAACCACGAGCTGCTCCTGCCATAGACAGGTCAAGATAGTTACTAATTTTGTGAAAGCATTTCACATTTATTTTTTTTCCCCATTTTAAATGATGAAAACATGATGCATTTTATCCATTTATTTGTTTCTCCTTTGATCTTTATGTTTTGGGTTTTGGGAATGACTCAGTTTGATCATGGGTTGTTTACTATTTGCTCTTTCGATATTCTCTGTCACTGAATATTGAAATCGATTAAAGTTCATTTTATGAATTTTTCTCATGTTGTTGAATTTATGATATTCGGTGTAGTTTGAAAATTGATGAACTGTTACTCTGAGCTTACGCTGTATCAATGCAATTATTAATTCGCAGCTTCCCGTCCATGGAGGTTTGAAATCTTTTTCGTCGTATTCGAAGGCATTTAATTCAAACTGCAACAATGTGAACAAAGTAGTCAGAAATTTCTCAAGTTTCTCTAAGAGAAGACCTGCTACATGTTTTTACTCTAACTATGTGGGAAACGATGAACAATGTAGCTCCATAGACATGATTAATCAATCATTGTATCAGAGTGGATGCAGTTTTCAAGTTGAATCACGCCGTTTAGGAACAAACAATATGGTATTTGTGGATAGCCCGAGTAATTCTACTGGAGATGTTCAGCTAACAGATTTTATCAGCAAAACCGTTGAAAGTACCGAATTTCGTGTGTCTAATAATGGTGTACCTAATGTTCCCACTTCAGTATCTGATTCATTAAATTCATTATCTGGTCAGAAAATAAATTTTTCCGATTCCATTAATGAAGGGGAAAAGGTTTTGCAAAAATCATACGATACCATCACCTCATCAATGACGTCAGCTCTTACAAATGTTAACAAAGCAGTTGACAATGTTGTCAATGATATTACTTCATTTATAAATAAATCTGGAGAGTCAGCTGGCAATAAGATGATTGGTTTGTCGAGTGAGTTGAAGGAAGGAACGGGGAGAGCAGGGTTTGTTGCACTTGATGTGTTGAGGCGAACAGTTATAATAGTTGAGGATTTTCTAATGCTGGGGGCAAAAAATATTGGATATGCTTATGATTCTGCTAAAGAATTTCTCCCTCGAGAATTCCAAGATGCACTTAGTTTATCGGAAGGGCGCGTTATAGAAGTATTGAGGCCTTTCGGGACTGCTTTTCAACAGGTATATTCTACATTTTCCATCTTCTAAGTGCGAAAGTATGTCAATTTGTTTTACAAAATATAATAGATGATACTTTATTGTGTTGTTTTTAATTTCCATTAGGGTAAATTACAAAAACCACCCATGAGGTTTAGTCTGATCACAAAAAACTTCAGTTATATTTTAAAATTACAAATATAACACCCCTTGAGGTTTGTATTTACTTACCAAATACCGATCTCAAAAGGTGCAATTTGTAAAATAGAAACAAACATAAGGGGTATTTGTAATTTTGAAAGATAGCTGGGTTATTGTAGTAATTAGACTGAACCTCAAAAGTAGTTTTTGTCCCTTTTCATTATGATAGATCAATCTATCTGGTGTGTTTGATTGAATGAGTTGGAAAAGGTAAAACATTAATTTCATTAGTATTTTCAAATGTGATAGGAAAATTTTAAAGCTTTTACAGTTCCGAGAAATAATTTTTACTTACACGTCTCCACCATTGTCATGTAAAGGTTTACATTGTTCTGGAGGGATTTGAAGAAAGTCTTGGGTTGGACCCTAATGATCCACTTATTCCGTTTGTTCTTGTCCTTGGAGTGTCAGCCACTTTGTGGTATAAACTTTCTTGTTTTCTTGTCTTTGTTCATCATTTTTTTTTGTGGTTTAAATTACAATGAGACTAGACGATGATCCTTGTTTTTATAAAATGGAAAATTACATTTGTCATCAGATTTGTGCAGGGGTTCTTATAGGGTGTTAAAATATAGTGGATATGCTGGAGATTTGTCTCCCCAGTCAACTATGGAGCTCTTACGAGGGAATGAGAGTGCTATACTTATTGACATTCGGCCTGAGGCAAGAGATTGTAAATTTTTCTAGCCTTTGTTGATAATTTTTTTTTAAATATTTTACTTTATAGAAAGCGATTGTACTCGTACTTCTAGAAGTAATCTAGTTGTTTTGTTTTACTTTATATTCTTGTTGGTGACATCTTTTGTGCTGACTATTTTGCGTTTTCATGGCTGTGAAGAATCTCAGGGATAGAGATGGCATTCCTGATCTTCGAAGGAGCACTCGATACCGATATGCCAGTGTAACACTACCTGAGGTTGTCAATCGTTAATGTTGTAGTCTTAACCGAACCTGCCAAAATTTGGGTTATTTGGAAAAAAAATCGATTGACGAAAAAAGATAAAAAGAGGAGATTGGCAATGTTATCTTAGTTGGGATTTCTTTATGGTATATGGTTCCGCAGGTTGACGGCTCTGTGAAAAAGCTGCTGAAGGGAGGAAGTGACATTGAGGACTCGTTGCTTGCTGCTGTTATTCGCGACCTTAAAATCGTTGAAGTACGAAACATACTTTTAAATATAATTTGTCCATGTTTTCCTTTTCTTTGCATGTTGAAACAGATTAGATTGTTCCGGAATTAACTAACGATTTTGTATTCATACATTTCTCCATGGGGGTATCGATGAAAAATGCATTGCTGAGAAAAATTCATTCCTTTAGAAATATTGATTTTCATTATTATGGAACCGAATGTAGAAAAGCCAAATATTTGTGGCAAAAGTCATTTTGCGCTAGTCTTTTAAAAGTGTATCATGACAAAAACGGTATGAGTTGTAAAGATGTTTGCATGTTAAATATTTGTGATGGTATTTTATTCTAGAATATAAGAAGTGATGACTCGAATCAATTTCATATCTATAGGACAGGTCCAAGGTTTTAGTTATGGATGCTGATGGAACTCGTTCCAAGGGCGTTGCAAGATCTCTGAGGAAGCTTGGAACTAAGGCAAGTATGACTGGAACAAACTAGTAACGTTTGAAGTTATGCCAACAGCAAATATTTCAAGAAAGTGCTGTTTTATTTTGATTAACCTTTTAACCTACAAAAGGGCAATTTAAATGAAAAACTACACAAACTAGGTTTTCTTGGGAAATTGATCTAATAAGAAAAGAAAACATATGCACGTGATGTATCCATGGTTAACTATTTTATACACGCAAACGCTGTGACTAATTTTTCCAGTCTGTGCATTTAATGTGCTTTTTAGGTGGTCAAAGGCCAGCGTAAATACTGAAAAAAAGTTGATCCCAATTGCAAACAGATATAAACCAAGAAGTATTATGGAGCTTCGTCTTGCTTGAAAATACATGTAGATAAATCTGTCACCATGTATTTCCTTCACAAATTTTGTGGAATGTTTTTTTTGTAGCCATCTATTTTATGCATTTAGTACCGGCTTTACTTTTTCTTTCGGTAATTTTTTGAATTTCCACAAGATAGAGACCATATCAAGTCCAAGGTGGCTTTCGCTCTTGGGTGAGAGAAGGGTTCCGTGTTAAAGAGCTAAAACCTGAGACAGCACTTACAATACTCAATGAGGTAAGTTTCGTCTTTTGCTGAATTGTTTCTTTCAAAAACTTTAGAAACTTTTTAGATGGAATAAAACTCTTACAGACCAGTTAGTTTGAATGGGTCAAATTGTTTGTATGCTGGTACTTAAGTGATCAAATAAATCTTCTAGTCCTAATTTTTTTATGTTAACAATTCCTTGTGCATTTTCGTGCCTCGTGACCATTAACACAGTGTGGAAAGAAAAAAGGTGTTGCGTCATTCTTCAATCTTGCCCTCAAAACTAAATGTCAAAATCTTTATTACATGATGACTATGTACGGTGCATCCAAAAAGTTTACTATTTTAATTTGCTTCAATAAAGGATAAGAAAGACTTATGTTCAAGCCAAGGGTATCCTTTAAACATAACGGATATTCAACTATTGAGAAACATATTCAAGCTAAATTATTATTGTGAAGGTTTGTGTTTATACAGTTAGGTTGAAGTGCTTTCGACTCTAGAAATAATACCACTGGGTATAATGTCTCTCTTGTACACTCACCTAATATATTTAACTAACAGGGATAAAAATAGTTTATCATCTTTTCCGAGTGATATGATTTCTAGTATTTTCTGGTCATACTGATTTTGTATTTCTCGCCCAACTTAGAATTTTTTTCAACACACTAACAAAAAGCTGGGGTCTCATAGGAAGCTGAAGCAATCTTGGAGGAAATCAATCCAACCCCACTGAAACTTATTGGATATGGAGTGGTAAGGCTCTTTTCTCCTATAGTATATGTGATTCGAATTAACATTTTGATAAACTTTGAATTCTGATGTATAATTGTATTCTCAAAGTACAAGATGATCCTAGATGATACACTTTTACTTTTAAACTAGCTAGGTATTTATATACAAATTATACAAGATATCCTAAACTACAAAATCTGTTGAATCCCTTCAAATCTGCAGCTCCAAATCTGCTGCATAAAGTTTGTCAATTCCTTGATTCTAGCAGCCAATAAATAGCTGAAAATGTGTTGCTAAAATGATGAGATTTGTAACTCTGCCAAAAGATCTGCTGTTAAAATCAGAGATTTTCAGTTGAGAATCTGCAAATATCTGATATTTAAATCAAGAAAATTGCAGCTGAAAATCTGCAATTAATTCCATTGATGCTGGTGAATCAACGAGCATCAATTTGCTAACAAGAAAATTGTGGCGTTGTCGTGTCATTGATTTGGTCAAGATATATACAATTTGGAGCGAGCTGGAAATATGTGGGAGTGTGATAATGTGGCGATCATAGGCATCCCGAATGAAGTGGCAATCAACCTCTATGTGCTTTGTTCGTTCATGGTACACAGGATTTGCAACAATTTGAAATGCACTAGTATTGTCAACATGTAGGTTTGTATGTTCATCTTGTGAAAAACCAAGTTCAGTAAGAAGACCACGAAGCCAAAATGATTTCAGCAGATGAATCGGCCATTGCACGATACTCGGCTTCAATAGATGATTTGGAGGCAGAGTCTTGTTTTTTGCATTTCCAAGAGACAAGAGCATCACCAACAAACATACACCAACCGGTAGTAGATCTTCTTGTGTCAGGGCATCCGGCCCAATCATAATCACTATAGAACAGTAGTTTGTTAGAGGAACCAATAGAGAAGAATAAGCCCCGACTAGGTGTGCCAAGTAGATATCTAATAATTTGTCGAACAACGAAAAGATGGAGATGCCGAGGGGATAACATGAACTTGCTAACAGTGTGGACAACATAAGAAATATCTGGTAGGGAGATGGAAAGGTAAATAAGCTTACCAACCAACTTTCGATACAAAGTAGGATTCTCAAGAAGTTACCCTTCATCACGGCGATGCTTCACATTAATTTCCATAGGAGTGTCAACAGATGTAGTGGTTGTGAGACCAACTAACTGCTCCAGATCCAAAATATACTTATGTTGATTCAAGAAGATTTCTCGAGGCTGATGATGAACCTCTAGGCCGATGAAGTAGTTGAGTTGGCCAAGATTTTTCATGTGAAAGGTGGAGTGCAACAATTTTTTAATGGCAGAAATAGCCTCCATATCAGAACCAGTGATGACCATATCGTCCACATAAACAAGGACAACAATTCCCTTGGATGTCCTTCTAAGGAAAACAGAGGAGTCGTACACACTTTGAGTGAATGAGAAGCCAAGGAGTGTGGATCAGAACTTTTGAAAACATACTCGTGGTGCCTGCTTCAAGCCATACAAAGACCGTTTTAGTTTACAAACTTCATTAAGTGATGACGTTGACATACCGTAAGGAAGTCTTATGCAAACTTCCTCCATGAGGTCACCATGTAGGAACGCATTCTTGACGTCCATTTGGTGTAAGGACCATGATTGAGATCCATCCAGGGCTAAGATCGTTCGTACAGTGGTCATCGTTGCTACTGGTGCAAATGTCTCGTTATAGTTTAGGCCATATTCTTGCTTGTTTCCAAGAACAACTAATCGAGCCTTGTAACGATCGATAGACCCATAGGTCGGTGCTTGATAGAGAACAAACATTTACTACCAAGGGGCTTCACAAATGGTGGGCATGGAACAATATCCCACGTTTGGTTTTCTTCAAGTGCAAGTAGTTATGCTTCAATAGCTTGCCTCCAACACTCATGCTCCGTAGCCTGTTTGTAAGATTTGGGAATAGAAATGGAAGATAAAGTGGTTGTCAGGATGAGAGTATGGTGAAGCCATACCTATCTCAGTGGTTTACGAACCCGAGTGCTTTGTCTAAGAGAAGCATCGATGATTCTTTGGAACAAGATCAACATCCAGGGAATGATTTGGGGGCGGCTAGTAGGTTCGGGACCTGGTTTGAGGTGTTAGACTTGCGTCGTTGATAGACAGAAAGAAGAGGTCTGAAGGTCTCGGATCTCATCGGTGTTAGTAAATAATGGCAACATAGAAAATGAATGAGATGGGTGATCATGGTGAGTAGAAAAAAAATATTGATTTTCAAAGAAAACCACATTTCGTGAAATTCGAATGCGACGCGTATTTGGATCATAGCAAAGATAACCCTTGTGATGTACAGAATATCCTAAGAAAACACATTTAACGGATTGAGCTGAAAGTTTTGTGCGTTCTTGTGGTGATAGATGGACGTAGCACACACAACCAAATATGTGTAGTTCAGAATATTGTGGTTTTCGACCATACAACTTAATGAAAGGTGACACATGGTTCAGTGAGGGAGAAGGCAACTTGTTGATGAGATAGACTGCAGTCGAAAGGGCTTTACACCAAAATCGAGATGGGACACATGATTCTAGCAAAAGGGTTCGAACTACATCAAGTAGGTGGCGATTCTTTCTTTCAGCCACCCCATTTTGTTGTGGGGTTGTTGGACAAGATCTTTGTGAAATGATCCCATTTGTTTGTAGAAATTCCTGAAATGCATGAGATATATACTCACCCCCATTATCAGATCGAAGAATTTTAATATTGGAAGAAAATTGAGTTTTCATGTATGAATGAAAAATCTTGAAAACAGAAAACAATTCATTTTTGGAACGAAGAAAATAAATCCATGTGAAACGACTAAAGTCATCTATGAAAGTAACAAAATACTTATAATTAGCATGAGAAGTAAAAGGGGCCATACCCCACACATCACTATGTATCATATCAAAAGGTTGTGCTTCATTTGGTGTATGAGTAGGAAATTGTAAAGTTTTACTTTTTCCAAGCTTGTTACAAGAATTACAATCAAATTGAATTTCACCAAGAGATGAAGACTCTTTATTTCCAAGGAGACCGGAGTTTAACAAATTATTAAGGATATTAAAGTTTGGATGTCCTAGCCGTTTATGCCATACTCGGTGACCAACATGGGCCGAATTACAAGTGAGAAAAGGGCAAAGAAGAGCATGGATTCAAAGGAAATCGTAGAGGAAAAAGCGTCCTACTTTAGGCCCCTTTGCAATCATCTTCCCCGATTGTTGATCCAGCACAACACAACCAGACTTAGAAAACTCCACTGAACAATTATTGTAACCAACTGACCAACCGAGATAAGATTAGTGGTAAGACCGGGAGAGACAAAAACATTGGACAAAGAAGAAATATCACCAGTAGCTATGATATTGATAGGTAAAGAATTTCCGTCAGCTGTATGAATCTTGATGTTTCCATAATATTTGTTTACATTAGTGAGAAAATGAGCATTGTTTGTCATATGATGTGATGCTCCGGAATCAAAGTACCAAGGAGATGTAGAAAAAGGTTTACCTGAGAGTCCTAAAGCTGAGAATGCAGAAATGATCATTTGTTGAATCATTTCAGGGGTTACAGGTTGAACAAGGGCAGGAGCATTTTGTGTCGTATGCGTTGTATTCGCATAACTACCAGAACTTGAAGAGTCAATTGATGCAATGTATGTTGTTGCGACTTCTTCGGCGGTCGTGTAGGGCATTCTTTAATAATATGGCCATCCATTTTGCAATAGTTGCAAAACTTGTTTGGACAATTTGAAGCATAATGACCATATTTCTTACAACAAAAGCATTGAACAATGCTCATATCCCAATCCCTGCCTTTTGCCTTGCTCTGAGTTGCATATGCTACAGGAGGAACGGTTGATCTATGTTGCTCCATAGTTGTTTGAGTGAAAAGTCGTTGCTCCTCACGAAACAACTCATTGGGGCATGCATCCAAGGAAGGGACAGATTTCCGATTCATAAGACTCGACCTAATGCTTTCGAATTCAGATCTTAGTTTCATAAGAAATTGATCCCTTTTAGTAACCTCATGAACACATTGGACAGAGGTAAGACCCTCAGGGGGTAAAGTAGCATAGATTATGTCAGTGTATTCCGCCCAAAGACTCATGAAGGAAGAGTAAAAATCAGAAATAGAAAGGCCCCCTTATGAAGATTGGCTAGTTCATGTTCAAGTTGAAATCGACGAGCAGTGTTGTGTTGACTGTAAAGTTTTTTCAAGTGATTCCACATTTGAGCAACAGTCTTGAAGGGTCGAAGATTCAAAATAATGTTGGATTCCATAGACCCTAGAATCCAAGCCATTATTTGAGCATCTTTGACCTCCCACGTGGAGTGCTCATTTGCATGTTTGTCTTTGTCAGGAGCAGGTTTGCTGCCATCAATATGACCCCAAAGATCCTTGCCGTTAACATATATCTGGAAGTGGAATGCCCAGGTTGAATAGTGTTTGCCATTCAAACGAATCAAGAAAGCATCATACTTGTCAGAAGACATGATGTCTAGAGAACTGGATCGAGAAAACTTGGAAAAAGAACAAAACGAGGACTGAGTTTGATAAGAGAACGCGAGGACTACTTTTAGAACCTGACTGATACCATGATAAACTTTGAATTCTGATGTATAAAATTGTATTCTCAAAGTACAAGATGATCCTAGATGATACACTTCTACTTCTAAACTAGTTAGCTATTTATATACAAAATTTACAAGATATCCTAAACTACAAAATTTGTTGAATCCCTAAAATCTGCAGCTCCAAATCTGCTGCATAAAGTTTCTCAATTTCTTGATTCTAGCAGCTAATAAATAACTGAAAATGTGTTGCTAAATGAAGAGATTTGCAACTAAAAATCTGCCAAAAGATTTGCTGTTAAAATCAGATATTTTCAGTTGTAAATCTACAAATAACTGATATTTAAATCAAGAAAATTGCAGCTGAAAATCTGCAATTAATTCCATTCCTTTAACACATTTTTCAAGTTTCTACTATTCTTGTTTCTTTATTCCGTGTCAAACAAATATGAGTGATCTATTTAGAGTCGGTTTTAGATCTGAAAAAAGTCGTACTTTCTTTGGTAAAATGCCCTTTCAAGCTATGTAACTTGTTTGAATTTTTGAGCTTCAAATTGTGTTTAAGTTTGATTTGATTATTATTCGAATCGAGCTCAAGTAGCTTGATATTTTCACACATATTTTATTCTTTTTTCAATAATCGAGTGGATCTCGAACCGAATTCTATATTATCGAACGGAAAAATGTGTTTAAACTTGGTTTATTATATTAACAAAACGAGCTCAAACAATCTTTTAATGATCGACCTCCAGTCGAATATTGAGTAGTCTGGTTCATTCCTCAGTCCTACAGATAGGTTAATTTCATGGAGTCTGCTTGGATAAGAGTGTCTTTTATCATTAAGAATAGGTTTTTATGAGGATTTCAAAGCTTAAATATTTGTTTGCACATGCAACTTATTAACGTGATTTTTTTATGGACAGGGTGTTATTGCAGCAGCTTATTGTTTAGTAGGTAATATACTTGCACATTTTCTTATCTTTGAGAATGAGAGACTTGTGTTGTTTTGATCCATGAACCATTGGCTTAACGCCAACTTCTGGTCATGCTAGCTTTTTTGGTCTTGAGACAGTTTTTTAAATAAATTAATGGGATAATTACAAAAACACCCCTAAGGTTTTGGCTAATTACAAAAAAACCACAAGATGTTTCAAAATCAATGAAAAAACCCTTAGGTTTGATTATGTCTTAAATTTAAGGGGTTAGCTGTATATTTTTATAAATGTCAGAGGGGTTTTGAAGTGTTTTTGCTTATGGAGGGGAAAGTGTAAGACAAAATCAAACCTCAAGGGGGTTTTTGCAATTTTTAAAAATCTCTAGGTGTTTTTGTAATTAGCCCGAACCTCGGGGGGGGGGGGTTATGTAATTATCCCTAAATTAAAAAAAAAAAAACGGTCAATGCTAAATGCTGGCTGAAAGATGAATTATGTTTTCACTGATAACTCGGAATGCTTCAATGAAGGTCCTTGTCTATGAATTTTTTTTTCTCTTCCAGTTCATTAAGTATAATTTCTCTGCAGAGTGGGAAACAACACTGCAATTCATTGGCATTATTGGTATTGGCCAGGTAATTAGACATAAAGTTCTTCTTGGGCCTTGTATTTCAAAAAATAACTCAAATCTTGACCAGAATTATGCTGTCCTTATTTTCTCACTTCTAACATTTTTTTACCAGACTATATACCGGCGAGTTGCTTCTTACCAGGATGCAGAAGATTTAAAGCAGGACATGAGGTAACTAGCTGACTTTACATTAAACATCTATTTAATCTGTGGAATATATATATATATATGCATGAGGGCTGTGTGTGTGGAATGTGGATGTGACTGGCCTATTTTCCTAGTATGTTTGATTTAGAGATATTATCAAATCAAGTATAATTCTTGAGATAACAAAATTACCTATTAGGCTATTAGTAACAGACCAAATGAAATATAGTGATGGGATAGTTACAAAATCTACTCCTGAGGTGTAGCTTAATTAAGAAAAGTCCAGCTGTTAAACTTACAAACAAAAACTTTGATAGACCCCTGAGGTTTGTATATGTCGTACAAACTTTTCCCTCAATAGGATTCAATTTGTACAATGGAAACAAATGTCGGGGGTGGGGGTGTAATTTATATTTTTGAAAGATAACTGAGTTGTTTTGCAATTACGATACACCTTAAGGAAAGTATCTGTAATTATTCCTATGATGACTGAGATATGATGACCTATTAATAACGCAGAAATGGGATTTTTTCCTCTAATATGATAATTGCATTGAAAGTTGAAACTAGAGCTTGAAGGAAACAATTCGACCAGATGTGAGAGTTTTTTGTATCTTCATGGCTTCATAAATTGATAAATAGCTTCATGAATACCTTCATAACATTCATGAATATATTCATATATTTTCCAATATCTCCATGAACGTCATTACTGCATAATTTGTAGGGTAAATTACAATAATTACCCCTCATGTTTACTTTAATTACAAAAAATCTAGTTATCTTTCGAAATTTCAAATACCCTTTTAGCCTTTTAGGTATTACAAACACCTAATTTACGTTCATATTTACTTAACAAATACCCCCTTATTGAGGGTGCAACTTGAACAATGGAAACATTGATGATGTATTTGCAGTTTCGAAAGATAACTGTTTTTTCTTGTAATAATACTAAACTTACGAACACCTCATTTAGCTTTATATTTACTTGATGAATACCTCCTGATTGGGGGTACAATTTGTATGACTGAAACTAATATTGAGGAGGTACTTTGTAATTTTAGAAGATAACTGGTCTTTTTTGGTAATCCGGCTAAACCTCAAGGGTATTTTTTGTAATTAATCCTAATTTGTATAAATGACGCGTAATTTTGGTCGTATTCTGGCATTCTCGCTTAGGCTACTGCTAGCTCCAGTGAGACTAGGAGGGCAGGCGATTTCGTGGGCTGCTGGGAAGTTAGAAACGAACCGTAATGGACTACCGACTTCGCCTTCATCGTCCGATGTCCAAAGCAGAGTACTGCAAGCAGCTGCAAAGCTTGAATCTCAACCCTCCGACAGTAAAGAATCACAAGCTTCTGGCAATGAGGAAGTAAATATGTCTGAAGCATAGGATTAAGGTTTCATTGTCCCATCTGTAACCTCATTGATAATTCCTTTTTGCCAGGGCAAGATCTTTTTTTTTTTTTTTTTTTTTAAATTTTCCTTTTCAACAAAATGGTTGATATATCCATATCGGGACGAGAAAATAAGGTGATGTGGTAGTGAACATGTATGCACTTTAAATAGAGATTCTCCTTTGTGTCCGAGTCTATTAATTAAGTTTTGAAAAGCATAAATCTTTGTCTGAAATTAGTGACAAGAAAATTGTATCCAAAAAATTATATATGATTCTAATCTCAATGTAGTCACTCTAGGAATTCTAGTGTTTTTTGTGACAACATTAAATTTAATCATATAAAATATCATATAAAAATATCATTTATTGTTATTCACAGTTCAACAACTCTAATATATAAATTATAATGAGTCGAGTCTGGACTGAGTCCGTGGAAGACCAGCCAAGACCCAATCCATTAAAGATACAAAAAAACCAAGACCCGCCCCAATCCGTACCCATGAAAGCACACCAAACTACCCATAACCCAACTATCTTTTTTCCCTCCGCCAAAACTATTTTTTTCTAAATCGAATTTTATGTCTATGTTTAATTTTTTTCCCAAATTTGGGTGTGCCCTGGACTAAAGGAGCAGCTCCAGCATCCGCCCCTGGGAAGACTCAGGATAAATTTGATCAGTTTTTTAACATAGAAATGAATGATAGAATGCCACATTACCAGAAAACCAATAACAGTTGAAGCATAAAACACTATAAGCAAACCTGATCTCTCCCCCTTCCCCACCCCCACTACAAATACAAGAAAAACAAAGAGAATAATCACACAGGTCATGCAAGGAAATGTAGTTTATTTTCTAAAGAGAGCTGTAGTTTAATTACCAGCGTACGGCCGCATGTTTAAAAGGAAAAGAAAAACAGAAAAATGAAAAACACATATGTAGTTCCTGGTGAGCCAGGACAAAGTTTAAAAAAAAAAGAGTGAAAAAGAAGAAATATGAAATGTAGTTCTTGCATTCCTACATGATTCTTATGATCAAGAGCAACTACTCAGACATATCATCCTCGGCTCCACTGAAGTTGTCGGGATCTGTCTCCTGAACTATCCTACGCAATCGACCACCACCACCACCACCATCCATGCCGCCCCTTCCGCTTCTTGAGCTTACCTTTGAATCTACAAAATCCTGATAAACATAGAACAATGAGACCCGTTGCCATAATAGAATAGGGTAAAATATAAAAACTACCATAAGGTTTAGTCTAATTACAAAAAAAAACATAAGTCAGATATCTTTCAAAAGAAACTGAACTTCAAATGTATTTTTTTAAGAGATAATTACGAAAACTACCCCAACGGTTTAGCCTATTCAAAACAACCCAATTATCTTTCAAAATTACAAATATCCCTTGAAATTTGTATCTATTTTACAAATCGCACCTTCAAGAGAGGGGTATTTGTTAGGTAAATACAAACCCCAAGTGGGTGTTTGTAACAACTCAAGGGGGGGTATTTGTAATTTTGACAGATAATTGGAGTTTTTTGTAATTATGCTAAACCTCAAGGCCAGTATTTGTATTTATCCCTTTTTGTGGTTATTACTTATTCCTAATAGAATAAGTCAAGTGGTGGAATTTCGAAAGATAACTGAGTTTTTCTCAAGAAGACTCAACGGTATTTGTGTAATTATTCCTAATAGCATAAGTCGATTCAAGAGTAGTGGACATATACGTACCCCATCATCTCTCAATTCATGGACAGCTACAGTTGGTCTCCTTCTTACCGTCACGCTTTTAGGCACGGGAAACTGTTCCATATCCTCGTTCGATTTTCCGTCTCTTGCCCTCTTTTTCCTTAATATGAACTTTGTCGGAAGCGGCTAAATAAAGATATGAATTAGTACAAGCATGCCAATGAAGTTAAAGAACTTAAAAGTTTAACTAGAAAAAACAGGCTAACCAAGTATTTGGCTTCTGATTCACCAAATGTGACAAGGTATGTTGTAGGATCATCGACATTATCACCCCGAACCTGCCAAGTCATTAACAGGACATAATATGAGAAGCAGCTGCAAATTAACTAAAAATAAATAAATGAATAAATAATTAACACTTAACAATTAAGTTACATAAACATACATCAAAGTGATACTCGCGGACCCATGAATATGTGACATCTTCATTTTCGTCATATATATCCTTCTCTATCTGCACCACCATAACCAAGAATCAATGACCAAATAATCTTGAGCAAAAATCAATATTGAATGTTGCATATTTCTCATCTTAATTCGAGAGACTTCTACCTCATCAATTGATGGCACCATGTATGCCAAAAATTTATAAGGATTCTCTGCATCGGAGCTTGAGGACACGTAACTTTTCATAATTGCCTGCAAAGTAAAATGATGCATTACAACAGCAGTTTTATATCTATCCTACATACTCCGAAACTATCTTTAAAAAAAATACTCTTTCCTTGAGAATCCAGAGAATCAGCAGTTAGTAAAACTACGAAAACCAATTTAATTAAAACTATTCTGTCAAAGGCCAAGATGAGTGCCTGTATAATCAATCAGCCCTTGTAGAAGAGGTCAAAGTTTCCAACTATTTACAAGATAGAACGATTGATAGGCCAAAAAATAATCAAAACAAAGAAGTGCACAAAAACTCAATAAGTTACTAGTCAAGAAGCAGATTGAATAGATTAAAAGCCATAAAGCAGAAAGCTGACAAGTTTAGAGGATTTAAGCAGCCATAGGATAATAATTTTGCTAGCCAGTTTCAGCAAAAAGTGTGTTTCATAGAATCCATCAGAGATGCAATAGCAAATGTGCACTTTTCAGAACCTCCCTCTTATGGATGAAACACGTGAACAGACTAAGAATGTAGGTCCAGTTACAAAACAAGCTTTCAGGCAGAACAACTACAATTTTTTGGTAAAAAGTTAAAACTACTTGGCAAACCTTCATTTGCCAGTACACTATACTAAACATGAATGCCATTTATGGCAAGTCTAAATGCAAACTCATAGAGTATATGTCAGTTGTCACGACAACATGACAAGTATGGTTCACAAATAGTAAAATGGATTCTTTAAACTGATGAAGACGCTAACATAGTAAGTAAAAAAGAACAAATCAGCAATAGAAAATAAAAAAAAGGGTATATGAAGTGGAGCAAGCAAACACAACAGCAGAATAACAGTCAAGCCGATTCTAGACTTGAAATAAAGGCAGGAAAATCCAATTTCACTCCACCCAACCCTTTTTCCCTGATAGTCATACTTTTCTTCATTTCCTGATTGGTGAGAATATCCATTTTGAATCTCTCTCTCTATCCATTTCTATATAACAGAGTTAGGCAAACTTGCTTATTCGAAATACATAATTCTGCGGAGAGATTATATCACATAACATATCTAAGCATTACTTACTCGATGTTCATACTCATTCCACTCTGCTGCACTTAATTTCCTATAGATTTCTGAATCAGCAGTTGGAGCACTATCAATATTTGCAACCACAAACTGGTCATCATACCTGGAAAAATAAGAATCATCGACAGATTCAGGTCCAGAAAATTATGCAGTATATGCCTGGAGGCAAATAATGACTCAATTTGTAATATAACATGTGAACTATCCAAATAAACTCAATTCCCAGTAAAATCCTAGTGGTGATGCTATGTAGAAAGATTTTTGGTTGATTAAATCATTAACTGATTAGGAAACAAGCATCTACAATCATTGTACAATACAAACAAAAGCTAATTTCAAACGGTTGCGATAAAAGCTCGTAATTTTTCATTAAGATGTTGAAACCTCTGCGAGATGATGTAAAGGATGACTATTGTACATAAAGTGCATAAGAACACAAGTGGGGCACCGGGCACAAGGGGCAAAGGATATGCTTTCAACAAACATTTCTGATTTCTGAGTACAACAAAAAGCATCCAATTACTCTTCCTTACTGATAATTAAGCATACAAAGGATATAGAGATTATACCGGTCAAAATCAGGAAGGAGAGGGAGAACCCTTTTCGGTTGTAGTCGGGGGTTGACTGAATGAACAGGCTTCGACTTGCATGCCTCAAATGAATCAACAATATCCTGAATTTTCCTTTCCCTGAAAATATGTATTGAAATAAGTAAAAGTTACAGAATGGCTCAACTGTAAATTCTTCTGTTATAAACAGCAATAAACCAAACAACTAACCTACTGTTGAGGTTCTCCAAAAGGTTCCGACCACGAGATTCTCGCAATTCTTTTGCTTGTTTCTCAGACAGAGACTGCAAGAAACATCAAATCCTCTAATTAAGCTTGCGGTGGCATTTTCTCTATTTCTTGTAAACAAATAACTATATGGTACCTGCTTAGTTGAATCCATACTGAGAGGAGATATGTACTGAGTTTTGACAAGCCAAGAAACACCTTTGTCAGTGGGTCTTTCTTTCTTCTTTATGCCGTCAGTTTTGATTGGGGTTATAGGATCATCATCACGCAACAATTCCTCGTCCTCTGGATCAAGCGGTATCCTTTCACCCTTGGGAGGACTGGTCAAAAAAGATTGATAAACCAAATTAGAAAAAACACCTCAAGCTAAAGGACAAAAGAGAATGAAGGGTAGGAGAAGTTTACTTGTAGACACTCAGATCAAGAAGGTCCAGCGGTATCCCAAGATCTGGTTCAACATATAGCTGAGGCTTCCAATTTTTCTCCAATGATGTAATCTGATATTTGCAGTATCTGCAGAGGCTCAAATTATGATCCTTGTCTAAACATTTGAAAAAGGGAAAAGAAAGCACAATTCCATTAGATTTCCCCCCTTCTCTTTTGATGTTTTTTATATTTTATTGGCATTTGAGAGGGTATTAGAATGGTGTAAAATAGAAGTAAAATGCTTAGTCCTCTGGTTGTTTGTATCTTTTTACTTTTCATTTTGTCTTAACCAGAGTTTGTAGAAATTGAAATTCTATTCTTTTATTTTATTTTTACTAGATCACCAAAAAACACCTCAGTTGATGGAATATCCCTTGAATTAAAAAGATTCGATTACTAACAGCAATGTGTGGTTAGGGAATATAATGGGATAAGTTGTAAGGATGACTGACTAAAATGGGGTATTTGACAAAAATCAGATGGAAAGTAGAGAGGGACTAACTAAGTGATTAGGTGGAAATAGAAGGTATTATAATCCAATACAAACGCAGCAAAAATATATAAACTCTACATAAAATAAAGTTTCATACCGATCGGGGTCTCTTTTTAAAGACATAAGCTTGATCTTTGCAGATGGATCAGGCAATTCATTTCGGAACCTACAAAGAGCACAAAATTACTGGTCAATGCATATCATGAAATAGCTGCGAAGAAATCAATCACACATCAAGAAGGGGAAGCATTGCAGGCAAGGGGTTACTTATTTTAACCAAATCCCAGTCTTTCAATCTGTGAAATAGCAAGCATCAAATAAAGTAAGTCATCATGCAATCAACAACGCCAGTTGAAGTCGCATTCATAGTGATAGGGGAAAGGATTGAAGTAGAAGAATCAAAGCATCAACTCCAGAATCTTCTTGAAAAACAGATAACAAAATTTCCAAACCAAATAATTAAAAACTGATGGCGGTTAATCTAATTCTCACAACAGTACTCAATAAAGATAATAATTTAGTGTGCATCAGCAAAATCAACAAGATATCTGAAAATCCTGTTAGATACCTAAAATTGCACACAAATCTGCATCTACGATTCCTCCGCATTGCGAAATCTTAGGGCTTGCTTGCTTATGGGTTATGATAAGACCTATAAGGATTGACAACTCAGGGTCTTTATAAACTTTATTCAAGATCTAGCATTTAGTAAACCTAACGAAGCCAAATCACAAATATTTAAACTAAAACTTACCTATTTGTCAGAGAAGCGAAAGAGAATTTAAAACGGTGGATTGTCAAGCCACAAGACTTAGGGCATGGGGATTGCAATAAAAGGAAATGCAGAGAAAGGGAGAAGGTATTCACAGCCTGTCCAAGGTGGGGATTGTGAAAATTGAAAGGAGATTTGGGGTCTATTGAGGAAAAGAGAGCACTGCAACTTGCGTAGAATGGACGCCCAGAGTCAAGTGAGGGCGATATATAATGTGAGAAGGGCAAATGTGGGTTTTCCTAAAATGACAAATGGTGTAAAAATGATGGACCTTCAATTAAACTAAAATCAATACTTAACCCAAGGGTTCGATTTGAACTCAATCACTCATAAAGTAAGATTAACTTGTAGAACTCAGCAGCAACATTCGACACATAACAAAACACTAAACCACATTGTGACGCTCATTAAGGCGTCGATTTATAGATTGTTAGAATCAAATGTTAATACCGTCGCTAGCCAACATAACATAGATTGTGCCTTAAATTAATTAAGGCTTATCAATTAAGCAGTAAACCACCAAATCCAGACAAACATATATTCCTGAAATCTATATACAAAGTACTCGTGAAAACTGCGTGTCATTATTCCATTAACATAAAATCAATAAATTGCCACCATCCCACTAACAAGATAAAAATGATTATTTGCTAAATACCACACAAAACAAAATTTCTACCACGTGCTTACTAAAAAACTAAAGCGATAATATTGCTGATCATTGTTACTGAAACCCTGCATTGATTTCTCAGTACAAGTTAATGCATATTAAAATTGATCTCACAAATAGGTCAAATTACAATAATTGAATAGCAACCCCAAATAAACAGCTCAGATATACTCACTTCATCTTGCAGAGGAATGTTGTCGGCTTCTTCAGTCGGTTCTCGATTCTGTCGCCACTCAGCAGTGGAGTACTCCTTCTGTCACCCATATGCGATCCACTAATCGACCCATGGCCCTTTGACCCCGAGGCCAACATTTGGGTCTTTTGCAGCACTTTATTTTGGGACTCCCTCAAATGCTGCTTGATTTTCTCCTCTTGCTTCTGTTTTTCATACTCCCTCTTCTTCCTCAACCTCCTCTCTTCCTCTGTCTCAACCCTACCCACTGGGCCATGCCCGCCCGACGTTTTTCCACTCAAAGGCAACGGAGGCTTGCGCTCCTTTCTATATGAAGCCCCAGGGTTGGGTTGCCTACTCTCCCTGCTCACACCTGCAGGAGGCACAGCAGAAGGTAATGGTGGAGGTGACGAGGGCTGCAATGGTGGCGGTGGGGGAGGAGGAGACGAAGGAGGAGGTGGTGGAGGTGGTGGCTGCAAAGGTGGTGGCTGATTGAACTGAGAATACTGAGATGATGGGTAGTACATTGGAGGAGCAGGGGCAGGCTGCGGTGGTGGAGGGGGAGGAGGATAAGAAGAAGATTCTGGAGGCGGTGGTGGGGGCTGATATGGAAACGGCTGCTGTTGAGGTGGCGGTGGAAGCTGGTTTCTTGCCGGAGGGTTAAAATGCTGCGGTTGTGATGACGAAGGTCCATAGCCTGAGAGTTGATAATTCGAGCTAGGGTTTGTCTGGGAAAAGTTCTGATTATAAGTTGTGCCCTCGTTGCCGCTGTATGGACCCCAATTCTGTGAATACTGACTGCCGCCGCGTGATGGCGGTGGTGGCGGCGCTGGAGGCAGAGGGTTCTGATTCGGCGGAGGTGGCGGCGGTGGGGCAAAAGCTGATTGCGGCGGAGGATGAAATGGCCGGTATGAAGCCATTTCTACGTTTTACGATACGGCAAACAAGATTCAAGTCCAGTAAACCCCAAAAAAACCAGGCGTTTTCAAAATTTTACGCTCAGTGGGGATTTATATGGACATGCAACAAAACCCTCGGGCTCGAGAAAGGGAGAAATTAAAATTAATGCCGGTGCAAGAAAACAAATCCCTTGCACGAAATTGGAATTGGAATTGAACTTTTCAATTAGGGATTGGGGAAAAAAAAACTGCGAATAAACAAACAAAAAATTAAATGTGAGTTCTTGCTCTAATTGGCTACCAAATCAACAAATTCACTAATTGAGATGTCAAAACTGAAAAACAAGGGGTTGAATTTAGACACACGGGGAAGAGATCCAACCTCTAGAAAGTGAAAATTGGGGATTGAAATTCAAAAACGCCAATTGAATTTCAAGGAACCCTAGCGACTAAACTAATCCCACTGAAGAACTCTAAACTCTCAACTTCCTATACGATTTTCTGAGACATGCATGTTTATGTGTAGTGTATATGTTGAAGCAGAACAGTAAAATTTTGCAGGTGCTCTGGTTTATAAGCAGAATGGGGTGGGGGTAGGGGGTGGGGTGGGGTGGGGTGGGGGTAGGGGGTGGTGTATGATTATGTAATCTCAGACAGCGATCCAATCTGTCAATTGTAGTAAAAAAGATGACAGTGAATGATATTTGACCATATTGGAAATACTAGGAATTAGATCATAGATATCGAGTTGAATTTAGGTTATCGGGAAATTTTATATTGAGGATATATATGATGTTTGGTACATGATAGAAAACATGTTTTTATATGTCACATTAAATTTTAAATATCAGATTTATAATTGCAAGATCGAGAAATGATTGTAAAAAGACTATAGTATTGTTGGTGGTTGATAGTAGTGATAAAAATGGCTACACTACAATCTACAATGGATATTGTGAAGTTACGTGATTTAAAAAAACATATTTTTATCATCGATAAAATTTATTGTGTCTTTGCATTGTAGATAGTCTTTTATTGTCGCATAATTAATGTATATGCTATGTTGAAAGGAAGGAATTATCCACAAATTCTTTTTATCTGTTACATCCTCGTGTTGCAAATGTTGAGACTTCATGCATCGAGATATTGCAATTAAGTTTTGAAAAATACTTTTGAAGTTCGGTTTTCTCAAAGTTACAAAGAAACCATGGAAAATAAGGGTAACAGTAAGTCATCGGTGGTGGTAACAGTAAAATAGTTTTACGTGAGTGTTATCAATCGAATTATGGAGATATTTATATGTAATGAAACATTAACTTATTCATCAGCAAAACAAATAAGGAATTGATCGTTATTAGGAAATTGATCTTTTGTTGCTCAACCTCCAGTGACCTTCTCCTTAGGAAATACATGATAAGCTTTTTTTTCATTTTTTCTTTCTAATTTGTGGATAAGGAGAAGATTAGATAAGCGGAAATGAAGATGTCAGAAGGACAAATAAGAGATTTATAGGTAATGAAACCTTAAATTCTAGCATCGGAAAAGTAAATATAAAATTATTCGTTATGAGGAAATTCATCCTTTCTGCCTCAACCTCGATCGACTTTCCCCTTAGGAGAACACGACACGTTTTTTTTTTTTTTCCCTTTTTGATTTGTGCGTAAGGATGGGTAAGGAGATCATATACACGGAAATGAAGACCTCAGAGAACAAATATTGGATTAGGTTAAAGGAGAAAAAATAAACTCTAAGCATATACGACACGACAATAAAATTCAATTTTAGTAAGATGGATGAATATGAAATCACGAAATTGGTTAATATTTTCCTTTAGCATGTTCCATAACAGTAAGAGGCAATAAGAAGAAGGACACAACTGATATGAAGATAGACAAGTGTGCCAAAATAGGGATTAATGTCCCAATGAGAGCAAATTGGCTAATCACTCATTGCATGTCATGACATGTGTAATTATTGAACTATCGCAGTTTTAGCAGCTAATGAGCCTAATTGAAAAGAATGAAGTTGGGGCTAATAGTTATTGCAGGTATGAGTAGTTTAAATACCATTAAATAATAAGAAATTGGATAGCGGTCGAGTGATTAAGACCTCCAAGCCCAGACCAACATTCTGAAGTTCGATTCTCATTGTTTCTCTCCTCTCATAATATGTTCAAAAAAAAATACCAATGTCAGAATGTCAAAGCGATTTAAGGAAAAATTAGTAAACAACGGTAGTTGTATTGATTTAGATATTAAAATATAACCTAATGGTTTACCATATGCATTACGTTAGTATCATTTATGATGTGTCATGGTTGATAAGGCCCAATAGACTAAGTTCAAGAGGTCTATAGGCTCATGGAACCCAAATAGTCTATGTTCATCTAACATTGGATTATACCTTCGACACTTGGTATATATACCTCCAAATCCAATCGCTACTATGTAGGGGTACACCTTTTATTTCTTGTGAATTCACCATCTTTAGATTTATTGCTGACTTGAGAGTCGAAAGGCATAAAATTATCCCTAATTCTTTTATTCTTGTTGTGGGTGGGTGCCTATTTAGTATACTAATTACTACATATGTATATTATAGGACTGCAAACGAACTAAGTCGCTCGTGAGCTATTCGGAGCTCGACTCGATAAAAGCTCGTTCAAGTTCGTTTAGTGAGGTTCGTCAAAATAAATGAATCAAACTCAAACTTAAAGATAGTCAGTTCGTTAGCTCGTGAACAAGCTCGTAGTAAGCTTGTGAGTAGGCTCGTTAATAAACTCATATAAATTAAGCTAATAATTTGATTTTAATTTTTTATATGTTTACTTATGATAAATATAAAAATATTTGAATAAATTTATTTGCTTGAATAAAATCATAGGTTTGAATAAATATATTATGCATTTTACATATTTATAATTTTGTTTTTTTAATAAATTGAAAATAATTTTAATTTATAATCAATATTTACTAAGCTTGTTTAGGCTCGATTAAGCTCAACAAAATCGTGAGCCATCAATATGTTTGATAAATTCAGAATCAAGTTCGACTCGATAATAAACGAGCTAAACTCAAACTCTCAAAAGTTAGAAATTTAAAAGTTAAAAACTATTAATTGACCAATGGGTCGTCCACCAATTCCTTAGCATTGGAAGTTGTATTTTTGGTAATTTGTTTGAAGAAAAATAATTATATCAAGATTTTTATTTTTGAATTTGTCGGTTCGATTCGATTCTCATTTCAATACACCCTATATATATATATATATATATATATATATAGTTGTTAAGTAACTATCTACAGAATTGAATTATAATGCCTCATGAGGGAGATGTCAATGTGCATGGTATTTTAAATTTTACAATACATTAGGTCTTTAACTTCTTTTGATAATTGAATTAGATATTGAAGATTCTGTTCAACTTGATATGAAATTTGGATTTGAGCAATTACATGTGTAATACAAAAAACTCTTTGAATTTAGAGAATTAGCTCGGGATACGAATAATCTTGATTTGGAATGAAATAATATTTCTTCTAATACATTTATTATGTCAAAAAAATCACGAAAATAAGATTACAATGGAAACATTAAAAACATCATAAAGATTATAGCAATTTAAGGACAATAGTAATGTGGGGTTGTAATTTTAAAAAGAGAAAAAAGGCCAAAAGTATTAATTGACTATTCAAATTAAAATAAATTATGGGTTGTTAACATAAATGACATAATTTCACAAACAACCACCTTAGGAGTTAGGACCAATGTCGTCCACCAATCGCATTGGATTCTGGAGTGACCAGGGGCGGACCTGTGTGTCCCTTAACATTTTCATTTTTTATGTATTTTTTGGTAATTTGTTTGAAGAAAAATAATTATATCAAGATTTTTATTTTTTGAATTTGTAGGCGTACCCTTACACATTTCAAGTTCTCATTTCAATACACCATAATGTGTATATTAACTTGCTTGTTTTCCTGATGATATTCGTGATATGCAAGAAAAACATTCTAAATTTTAATATATTGGAATTGTAATTATGTATTTTGAGATGTTTGATGATAATATTTACATTGTATTTGATGCAAAAATATAATATGTTTTAAATTTTATTACATGTGAATAGACCTTTTTATTAGTCATTCGGGTTTTCGAGAGATGAAAGTAATCACATTTTTAAAATTATGTTTTTAGCTATTTTAACAAAAAAAAATAGTCATACATTTTGAAAACTTTTCGATTCCTTAGAAAATCTTTATGTAAAGGATAAGATGAAAAAACGTAGTCATACATTCCTTATATTCTTTGGTGAGTGACTTAGCAAATTTAAAAAAATCGATGCAATGCATTACTCGGGATTGAGAAATATTTCTCAGGATCGAGAAATATTTTAATAAAATAGCAGAATGGACAATTAAACTCAAAATGGCCAAAAAATATTTTTGAAAGTCACGGCTAAAAACTATTTTGTTATATATGGACAAATGATCAAAATCCAATGGACACTATTGGCTCCCCGACTACAGAATCCTGGTTCCGCCCCTGGGAGTGACTATGTTAAACTTGTGTTATACCACCTTAAGAATTGTTACAAGGTACAATCTTTATATTTGCCTTTGTTTATTGAAATATTTTTTTATTTTTCATTTTTAAAATTTCGGACCGACAATCATCCCACCAAAACAAAAACAATTCGGACTGCACTGGCCCAAAATCCTGGCTACGCCCATGTGCATAATTACAACTTCAACTACAATTCATAATTACTCACCAAATGTTAAGTAACATATTTTGTTCCGAGATAGTCTCATGTTAGACGCTTCTCCTTAGGAAATACATGATACGTTTTTTTCATTTTTTTTCTTTCTGATTTGTGGATAAGGAGAAGATTAGATAAGCGGAAATGAATATGTCAGAAGGACAAATAAGAGATTTATAGGTAAAGAAACCTTAAATTCTTGCATCGGAAAAGTAAATATAGAATTATTCGTTATGAGGAAAGTCATCCTTTCTAGCTCAACCTCGATCGACTTTCCCCTTAGGAGAACATGGCACGTTTTTTTGTTTTTTCCCTTTTTGATTGTGGGTAAGGATGGGTGAGGAGAATATCATATACGCGGAAATGAAGACCTCAGAGAACAAATATTGGATTAGGTTAAAGGAGAAAAAATAAAACTCTAAGCATATATGACACAATAATAAAATTCAATTTTAGTAAGATGGATGAATATGAAATCACGAAATGGGTTAATCTTTTCCTTCAGCATGTTCCATAACCCTAAGAGGCATTAGGAAGAAGGACACAACTGATATGAAGATAGACAATTGTCCCAAAATAGGGATTAATGTCCCAATGAGAGCAAATTGGCTAATCACTCATTGCATATCATTACATGTGTAATTATTGAACTATTGCAGTTTTAGAAGCTAATGAGCATAATTGAAAAGAATGAAGTTGGGGCTAATAGTTATTGCAGATATGAGTAGTTTAAATACCATTATATAATAGGAAATTGGATAGTGGTACGACCTCCAAGCCCGGACTAAAGGTCTGAAGTTCGATTCTCATTATTTCTCTCATCTCATAATCTATCTATCTATCTATATCTTCTATCTATACTATCTTAAAAGTGTGAATGTTTCTTCAAACTTTTGATTGGACAAAAATATCCTTTTCACATATTAAATTTTTTGGGCAACTAATTAATTTGATATTTAATTAGTTTCAATTTGTTCAATTATAAGACAAGTGACCTTTTATATTCTACACTTTAAAAGTATTTATTCTTCCATCTATAACTCTTAAAATATTTTGAATTTTCAAATAATATCAATTTCATATAAAACTGTATTTTCGAGAGTTTTCTAACCATATGTCATAAGCATATATAAGGATTTCGCATGAGAAAATTTTAACCTTATAAAATTCAAAAATATGTAAAAATTAAGAATTTATGTTTTTTATAGTTTTGCTATTTATTTAATCTTTTTTATTTATTTATTGGATAAATGTTCATTATACCCAATTCATTTTTCAAAATCTGAAAATACATTTTTTAATCATAATACTAACAATACTTTAAATTTGTTATAAATCAATTTCAAATTTAAATTAGGTTTCAAAATCTTCAACCATATATTTTGTATATATACACAAGTCGTTATAGAAGATTTTTGTTAATTATTTAAAGTTTAGTATGATGCAAAACTGTATAATTCTTATATTCTTTTAAATTTTATCAATAATTAAATATATCTATTATAATTTATAAGAAAAAGATCAAATTATAGTAGACATGATAAGGAAAAAGGAAAAATAAAATACAAATATTTTAGATGGTTTTGATGCTATATAAAAAGTAGAGAATATTCATAATTCCTTTATGGTCGGAAAATCCTCCCTCAATTTGTAATATCTAATTAAAAATTAATTTTATTGATGGTTGCTAAAGAAATAATATTGAAAATAAGAGATTTTTTTATTTTATTTTTAATTTTATGCATATTTTGTTTTATTTAGCCATATCAGTAAAATAAAAAGTACACAATAAAAAATAATAAGATTAACATGAAAAAAACACGAATAAGAACCAAACAAGTTTGTCGCAGTAAAAGAATATTTGCCTTTTGAATTTTAACTATATGTGTTAATTTGACATTTACTAAATTTTCTAACATTATAAATTTTAGTTTCAAATTTATTATTTTTTTCGAATATATTATTATTTCAATATTTCAAAAAATAATCCCTATAAATTAAACAAGTGCAAAAAGGAATTAAAACTTCTCTCTCTCTCTCTCTCTCTCTCTATATATATATATATATATATATATATATATATAACTAGAAGGAAAAATTAATAAAAAAAATCCATATATATGTATTAAATTGATATTTGTGATAAAACTTGAATGTCGTTTGAGAATCACACCCTTAAAAAGTTATAAGTTTAAAATATCTACATGATATATATTTATAATAAAAATATGTATCAAAATAATTAAATTTTAATAAAATGATGTGAAAGAGTGAAACATGAGCGAAAATTGGATTAAGTCTAAATGATCATATATGCTAGGCAAATGAAAAGTAAATAAACTAATTTAATATGTAACAATTTGACATTTGTTGAGAAAGTAATAAATTTTTTAAATTATATATTAATTCAAATACTAACATGACATTCATAAAAGGCTAAGTAAATTAAATAATTACACCAAATTAAAGTAAAAATTAAGAATAAAAAATATTAAAAAATAAATAGTTATACTTGACATTAGTGAATTGAGACTGACCAAAATAATTTTGGGTGTTAACCTCATATATATAGATAGTTTAAGATTAAGCCAAATGAAACATATTATAAAAGTTGAAAGAATAAAGGTATATAGTTAAAAAATAATATATATATATGTGTGTGTGTGTGTGTGTGTGTGTCCCCTAGCGGGAAATTCTAAAGAAAATTGAATAACTTTCATATAATATGTATAATTTGATAGTTCCAATAAAATATTAGTTCATGTACACCGTTAGGATTTATAAAAATTCAAGCACAAAAACAATTATTATAGAATTCGGCACAAATTATTCTAACTTTTACAAAATCGAATAATATGAGAAAATTGAAACAAGAATCGGAAATAGAAAGTCACTCTATGTATATGAATTTGTAAAAAATAAATAAATAAAATAAACTTATTTAATATGAAATAGTTTGATATTTATGTCAAAGCTTAATATTTCTAAAATTATATGTTAATTTACTTACCAATAAAATATTCAAAATACTACTTATGTATCAAATTCGTTGTGTTAAACTATATAAAATAATAAATTGAAGTGATGACCATGCTTAGTGCCATGTAATTTGAATTCTCCCGGGCACGAGGAGGCGCAAGAGAATAGATAAGGGTTTTTTTACAACTTGGTATCTAATTTTTGGCAACTATATATTTTCTTATTTGATGAAAAATTCAATCACAATTCTAAATAAAAATCAATGTACTATGTACCATTTTGTCAATAAAGACACTGAAAATTGTTTGACAATTATATTTTAAAATAAATAATATGATTTTGTAAACGAGATTAAAATAGATCAATTTTAAATTCACAGTATCTTCAAAAAAATATAGATTAGTATTAGTATATTAAAGAATAATTGCAATTTTCATAACTACATGGCTCACAAAATTTACAATTATGTAAATTTTAATATAAATCAAAATAGCCAAATTCAATTGCAAGTACAAACTCTAATAGATAAGTATCTTTCTAAAATATTATGCAATTTAAAAAAACTATATTAGTTTTTAGTTCATTATATAACCTTTAAAAACTTAAGTGTATTCAAAATAATCGTCAAACATAAAAATTATTCAGTATTATATTTAATCATACAAGATTGACACATGAAAATCATTAACATTTTTTTCTTTCATAAGACTGTCTTTGTTTTATTATTTATTAAGTTGAGATATCTTGTGTGCAATTAAATAGAGTTTCAAAACTCAGATTTCGACTTATCACTTTTTCATAGATTTATTTAATACTTGATTCTAGATGAAAATAATTGATTAATTTTCTTATAAACTGGGTTTGGGTTTATTATTTTTAAGACACTTGAAATAGGAAGACTAGAAACTTTATTTTTAAGTATTAATGATAAAATATTGATTTTGTTACTAGAATTAAGATAATATATGAAACATTTTCTTACATATATATTATATAGCAATTTTTTTTATTACGTTAATCGGAGAATTGGGATAAAATAAAAGAATTAAGTAAGCACAAAAAGTATAATGATTTGATTAACCTTTATTTTATGTTTTTTTAAATTGAATAACAATAACATGATGATATTATCTGGATTTTGGTATAAAAGTTAATTAATTAATTTATTTTATAAATATCTCTATTGTAAAAATCTCCGCCTAGCCCCGATTAATCCCCGCCTAGGCGCTAGGCCCCATTTGTCCACCTACGATTTTTTTACTGATTAGGCCTGTCTAATCTCGCCCAGGTCCCGCCTAACCCCGTATAGGCTCCGCCTAGGCGCTAGGCCCCAGTCTGTCGCCTAGCGAGCGTCTAACGTTTTTTACAATATTGATTAAATACAATAACTTGCATGAGATTTATTAATCATTAGCTTACGAATTATAAGTTAAATTACTTGTCTGATTATGTAAAATGCATCCAATGTTAAAACAATTCAAAAATCAAGACTAAAAGACTTTTCTAGCCATAAAAATGAAATAAAAGATTGATGAATATGATTATAAGCTAATATAGAAATTATCTGGTTTTATACTAATTTTAAAAAATCTGTGGGATTGAGTTCTTTAAATGAACATTTAACAAATCATATCGATCTATAATTAAAATAAAAAAATATATTAAATACTCTGTAATATTTAATTATTTTTACTAAATCACTTTTAAATATTTTATTATTAATAAAAAAATTATTAAATAATATAATTATTTTTGTAAAGTCATGTGAATTACGTACGATGCACGTGTTTCTTACTAGTATGTTAAAAAAAATACCAATATGTCAGAATATCCAAGTGATTTAAGAAAAAGCTAGTAAACAACGATAGTTTATTGATTCAGAGTATTAAATATAACCTAATGGTTTACCATATGCATTACGTTAGTATCATATATGATGTTTCATGGTTCATAAGGCCCAATAGACTAAGTTCAAGAGGTTTATAGGCTCTTGGAACCCAAATAGTCTATGTTCATCTAACATTGGATTATACCTCCGGCACCTGGTATATATACCTCCAAACCCAATCGCTACTATGTAGACGTACACTCGTTATTTTTTTGTGAATTCACCATCTTCAGATTTATTGCTGACTTGAGTGTCGAAAGGCATAATTGGATAACCCTAATTCTTTTATTCTTGTTGCGGCAGTGGCGGTCCACTTGGAGACTTGAGAGTACAGATGTACCCCCAATTTGAAAAAAAAAATATTTTAAAAAATAATATTAATAATACTTTTGTACCAATATTTACATAAAATTGATACGATCTCCCACATTTTCTCCCCCCACAAACACTTTGTTTCCAAAAAACAATTGTAGGACCCAACTCACCCACCAAGCAATTTGTTATTTTCTTTGCTGCAAAAAACGCCAAACCAGGTAATTTTCTTTCCCCAAATCCAATTATGGTTTAATATTTTAATTAATTTAATTAATGTTTCTCATTTAAATAAAATATAAACAAAACCCAAATAACTTAACGATTTTCAGTAGGAATGAAGAAATCATTTAACAAGATGAATAAGTTTATTGTGTCAGTGAATGAATGAAAAAAAAAAATAATTATGTTAATCCAGTAAATGATTTGTTTTGATGTTGTGAAAAAACAATATGTTTAATCATTTTGGTTTAATTGTTGGGTGATTTGTTATTGGGTTTAATATGAGTTAGTTGTTAATGAAACATAAATTAGGGTTTGTGGATTATGATTGTAATTGTGGATTTATCATAGAATTGGAGTTATATTATTGTACATAGTGGTATTCTTATTGTTGACTATTAACTGAATTAGGAAATGACGAATGATACACCTAAGTCAAACTCAAAGAAAACCAAGACAATGGTAAAACAACCCGATCTTCGACAATTTCTATTTAAGAAAGTGAAATCTCAAGGAACTTCTTGCTCTTCACAAAGAGATAGTGTCACTCCCTCCATTGATAGTGAGTCCCCTTCATCTCTATCATTTAATTCCCTCCACGAGGAGGAAAAATTTCTATATGATGTTGAATTTCTTCCTTATGAACCTGGGAAAAGAATAAACATAATTGATTATCCTCCAAAACAACGAAATACGATGAGGGCACATATTCTTAAAAAAACCTTGTCAACCAAAAACTCATGACTTTCCTCAAAGAGACATTGGAAGTATGCGCCGATTTAGTGTCTAGTGGTTCAAAAAATATGATTGGCTTGAATATAGTATTGAGAAAGACGCGGCATTTTGTTTTGTTTGTTACTTGTTCAAGAATGACGTTGAATCTGGCACGGGAGGGATACATTTGTTATAAAGGATTTACGTCATGGAATAAACCAATTCGGTTTGAGAAGCATATTGGTGGAGTTAGAAGTTCTCATAATCTTGATTTTGATAATGCAAATGATGTGATTCGAAGTGAGTATAAAACTCTCTTGAAAGCTTCACTTTCTTGTTTGAGGTTTCTTTTGCGCCAAGGATTGGCATGTCGTGGACATGATGAAAGTGAGGAATCAATTAATAGAGGAAATTTTCTTGATCTTTTGAAATGGATAGCAGAACATAATAACGATGTTAAGAAAGTCATTTTTGGAAATGCTCCAGGCGATAATCAAATGACATCCCCAATGATTCAGAAAGATCTCATTGATGTGTGTAAAATATACGTGCATTTTGGGGCTTAAAATGATATATATTTGATGCATTTGCACGCATATTTGATATATTTTTACTTAGTTTCCTTAGAAGGGCATGATACTGTGTATTCTTGTAAATTTTACAGGAAACAGAGCTTAAAACGAAGAAATATCAGTTGGAATGCCCGTCTAAGACTGACGAATGCGAAGAGAGGATCAAAACGACGAAGAAAATGGACAAAAATACTTCACACGACTGGACTGTGTGGTGTCACACGCCTGTGTGAAAATGATGGTGTGGAATGACACAACCGTGTGAAGTAGGGAAAAATAAGGGACGGAACCAAGCCCGCACGGCCAGGCCGTGTGAACCCACACAACCGTGTGGGAAAGGGCAACTCATCACACCACACGGCCAGGCCATATGGGACTCTCCAAACGTATTTTTCGGAGTTCTTTTCCCATTCCAACTCTACAAGTGATCTCTCCAAGCGTCTATAAAAGGGACCCAAGGCTTGCACGAAAATAGATCACTTCATACAGTATACAACACATCAAATTACGCAGGAACACAAGATTCGAAGTCTTTCTGAGAGAGGAGGGCTAGGTCGCGAAGAACACCACAAGGCCTTTCGCATCTACGGGAGCACAAGAGCTACGAAGGCTTAGGAGAGGAATTCATCCTGACAAGAAGGGGTTTTTTTTCTATGTCTAGATCTCATGTCTGTGCTTAAATGATGTCATAATGTTGATTTCAAGTTTGTCAATGAATTTGTTATCAATGTTTGGCTAATCTTTCGGATCTTAGGGGCATAATCAAAACTGTGGATTCATGTTAAGTCTTGATTAATTGTTTTCATAATTGATTCATGTGTCCTATTTTATGAATTTGAGTGCTTATTTTTAATTGTCGATTATTTGGCCAATAATTTGCATGTCATACTTGTTAGTCCAGAATCCGGGAGGTGAGTTCTAACAAGACGAAAATCGAATTCAGACATAAACAGGGTAATGTATTGGGAGACTACTTATGTTTGTGGGGAGTATTTCAATTCAAAGATCTTTTGGGAGTTAATAATAGTTGTGATGGATCGGGAGACCTCAATTATTATTAATCTACTATTTATGCGCCACCTGGGAGGGGGAATAAACTATTTTAAGAATTGAACCCATAGAATTGCATGAATTGGTTATTGAAACTTTAGTTTGATTTAATATTGAAGAAACATGTTGAGATTATGTGCCCAAGGTTGCTCCTGTAGTTGTTGAAAATACTTGTGGGGTTCGCAAATTTATTTAATTTTTCTTTATTTTCTATTTTTATAACAAACTTGATATTCGGTCGCTTCAATAAAATTGGAATACGATGTTATTATAGCCTAAGTGTTTCACATATCAATCCCTGAGGAATACGACCTTGCTTGTCATTATTCTATAAACTACATTGTACACTTGCAGTTGTATGATACAAATATTTTTGGCGAACACTCATCCATTGTTGTGCTAAAGAAACAACTAAACACATTATAGAAGAACTTGGCGATGACTACTTTGGTATTTCATCCGATGAGTCGAGTGATGTATCCCAAAAGGAACAACTAGCTCTTTGTTTGTGTTATATTGATGGTAAACTAGGAATAGTAAAAGAAATATTTATTGGACTTATACATGTTGGTGATACCACTGCTTTGTCACTTAAAAGTGCAATTATGTCTTTGCTTGTGGAACATTCATTGAGTTTGATTAAATGGAGATAATGTATCCCTTATCTTGTGTTTGTTGTTGGACTCTTATATTTCTTTCTATTCCGGTTTGTAACTGAAGGGCGTAGGACCCTTTGACTTTAAGTTGTTATATTTGGTTGATCTTCGGGTATGTAATTTGGATGATGGATTGTGGACTATAAGTTGTATTCGTACTTGTTATTTATTTCCGCTGCTATTTAGACTCTGTTTCATTGGGTTCTCGTTGATATTTGTCTGGACTGTTTGGTTATTGTATTTAAGTTGTGGATCGTCGTCGCGTCCCGTTTGGGGCGTGACAGTTAGAGTGGTATCAGAGCTCGGCTAGTAAGATGGAAACTTACACCGAGCTGACCCAGGATAGGACCCTCGGTCTGTGTTTTGGGTAGTACCGCGACTTGAACAATTAAGTGTGAAATCGATTTCAAATTGACATAGAATCGTCTTATTGATGTTGAACTAAGTTTGAACGCATATTTTAAGATTTCATAGTCATACTTGTCTTGACTTAGTTGATTCTTGACTGATTTCCTTTATTCGTTCTTTCCTTATTCTCTCCCTATTTTTCCTCTACCTTTGACTGATCCGCCTTAGTTTTGTTTGATCAAGATGGAGCCGACGCCACCTTCATGGTGGGATGTTTTCCATGCCCGTGCTGAGCGGGAATATTATCGGGCACTGATGATTCACTAACACCGGGAGAGTGATCGCGCGACCTCAGAGCTAGCCCAGGAGCGCCAGCGTAATAGGGACCTGACTCAGCGCTTGGCGAGGAGCCAAGATGAGAAGAGCGAGCTGACCACTATCATCAAGGACCGCGATAACACCATAAGAGTGCGGGAGGACCAGATACAGAGTATCCAGGAGCGCCTGGATAACATGCGAGAGAAGATGAAGAGGGCAAGTGACGGCCTCCAAAAATGGGAGATTGACGCCCGCCTATCCCACGACACCGTCGAGCGCTTGGAGGAGACCCTCATCAGGCAGATGACAGTCATAGAGGACCTTACTCAGGCCCTAGCTCAGAGAGACGCCGCACTGGAGGCTGCTTTGGCAGCTAATGCCCAGCCATTGCCACCACCTGAGGTGGAGCCCGTACCTAACGCCGAGGAGGATCCTGAGGTGGATCCCGAGGAGGATCCAGTCGACATTGGAGAGCCTGAGGCACTTGAGGCTGCTCCACTTGATGAGGCTCAGGGATTCGAGCAGTGGTTGGACTTCGTGGATTGGCCCGAGATTGAGGCGCCACCTCAGCCCGACCCAGCCCCGATTATGGACATAGCTGCGAACGACGATGATGGCGATCTCACTAATTAGTTAGCTGTTTGTCAGTTTGTACTTCTGTTGTTGTAGTCGCGTATTCCAGTGTTGTACCTTACCTTTATTTGTACTAGATTTTGTTGTATTTTGGTTCCGATGTATCTTGACTCAGTATTCTACTGTTGTACTATGGGTGTATTCAAGTTTTACATTAATGGATATGCCTTTTGCTATTTATTCAGCGTCTTGTGTTTGTTGTTACTTTCCCTGCGATATAACTTGCTTTACGCGAATAATTATTGTATTCATTTACTCGTGAATCGCAACTAACACTTCAAGATACAGAATGGCCGAGCATCGAGGACGTGGGAGACCTCGTCGCGTTCCACAAGGGGATGATGACGTACCCAGGATCGGTACCCTCTCCCGAATTACCACCGCCTCCTCCACTGCTGCGCAGAGACAATTTGATCGCAAGCCTTTACAAAGAAATCGTTTTTATGAGGCAACAGACAGAGCCTCAACCCCGTGCTCCTGAACCCGCCAGAGAGGCGAACGATCGCACGTTGGAGCGATTTTTGCGGTTCGACCCACCAGCCTTCTTAGGAGAACCGGACGATTTGAAGGCAGAAGAATGGGTAGAGAAGTTGGAGAATATCTTCAATGCTCTCCAATACTCGAGATGAGCGAAAGTCACACTCGCCGTATTTCATCCGAATCGGCCGCCGAGACGGTGGAGGCAGGGCACAAAAGGAGATGAGATGGAACAGGACTGTAGCGAACATGGGGAAATTTCTTAGCCGAGTTCAATGAACAAACATTCCACAGGTTGTGAAAGAAGCGCGAGATGAATTCCACAGATTGAGGCAAAGGAACCTGATCGTAGCTCAAGATGCGAGTCCGACTTTCACCGATTGTCCAAGTATGCTCTGGGACAATCGATCAAGAGGATAAGCTTTACAAGTTCACTCGAGGATTGAAATCGCAACTTCGAAACAACCGTTGATCGTTGAATCGACAACCTACTCACCGCGGTAAAGGCAACTCTCCGCATTGAGTCGGGATCAAACCATATTAGACAGATTCAGCCAGAATAGGCCATCGAAACGATCTTAAGAGGGGCAACTGTGGGGATGCAAATGCCATCTAAACCGCCTTTGCTAAGTTTGAAGGGACCATTAATAAGACAGATAAGGAAAGAGACCAAGATAAGGAAAGCCGGGTCAAGTGTGTGCACATTGCCGTAAACCGGGGCACCGCCAACGATCACTTGGCATAAATAAACAAAAGTGCTTGCTTATTGTAGTAATGTCGGACCACCGCAAGATTGCCCAAAGTACGATGACCGAACCAAACAGACGCAGCCGCAGAAGCCGGGAAATGGCCAGGGTAATCGAGCTAGGATGCCCGCTCGAGCTTTTGCACTAGCCGGACAGGAGGCTCTGGAGGCAACAGATGTGGTGAAAGGTACGCTACTAGTATCTAACCACTATGCTAAAATATTGTTCGACCCTGGATCAACGCATTCATTTGTTGCACCACATTTTGTACACAAACTGCATGCATGCATGGAACATATGTCTATATGTTTAGAAGTGTCAACTCCTATGGGTGCAAGTCAGATAACAGATATTATCTATAATGCATGCGAAGTTAAGATTGCTGAGATAAACTTTCATGCCGATTTAATCCTATTACCTATCTCCGAATACGACGTGATATTGGGGATGAATTGGTTATCTGCACACCATGCACAAATGGACTGCCATAACAAGTCCATTAAGCTATGTGAACTCGGAAAACCCGGCGGAGATTTCGGGAAGGGCACGAGTTAAGATTGCCCCAATCATTTCAAAGAATGAAAGCGAGGAGGGCGATCACTAGAGGGCTCAAGGGTACCGGCGTTTGTAATTAACAAACCCAAGGTTGAGACACAAATCAACCAAGTACTGTAGTGTCGTAATATACGGATGTATTTCCACAAGAACTCACCACCGTCCCCTCCAGGATAGGGAAGTCGAGTTCACTATCGAGTGTTACCGGAACCGCCCGATTGCCGAACACCGTATAGAATGGCTCCTCTTGAGTTACAAGAGTTGAAAATGCAATTACGTAAACCGATGGATGTGGGATTTATCCGACCGAGTGCGTCTCCGTGGGGAGCACCTGTCTTTATTCGTCAAAAAGAAGGATGGCACATTAAGACCGTGTATAGATTATCGTGATCTTAATAGTGTGACCATCAAGAACAAATATCCCCTCCCGAGGATAGACGAACTATTTGATCAACTTCAAGGAGCGACGGTCGCGAAGTTTGACTTACAAAAAGGATATTATCAACTAAAGATCCGTGAAGGAGACATTTCCAAAACGCATTTCAAACCCGATATGGACACTACGAGTTTGTAGTAATGCCTTTCGGTCCGACGAATGCACCAAAGAAAGATTTATGGACCTGATGCATCGAGTCTTCCAACCTTATTTGGATCAATTCGTAGTGATATTCATTGATGACATACTACGTATACTCTAAGTCTAGAAAAGAGCACGAACGTCATCTCAAAATCATTTTAGAGACACTACGAGAACATAAGTTGTATGCCAAATTCAGCAAATGCGAATTTTGGCTTAGTGAAGTCGCGTTCTTGGGACATATAGTATCCGACACTGGGATTGCAGTAGATCCTTCGAAGGTACAGACAGTGGTTGAATAGAAATAACCCGAGTCTGTAACGGAAATTAGGAGTTTCCTAGGACTAGCTAGATATTATCGAAGATTTATCTAGGATTTCTCCAAGATAGCCAGACCACTCACTCGACTAACCCAGAAGCGAGTCAAGTTTGAGTGGAATTACAAGTGCGAGGTGAGTTTCCAAGAGCTGAAGAAACGACTTACTACAGCTCCAGTCTTAGCCCTTCCAAAGGGAACCGAAAACTTTGTCGTCTACAGTGATGCATCAAAAGAAGGACTAGGAGCAGTGCTCATGCAGGAAGGAAAAGCTATCGTTTATGCATCACGAAAGCTCAAGCCGTATGAGGCCAATTATCAAACGCATGACTTGGAATTGGCAGCGATAGTGTTCGCGTTAAAGAAATGGAGCCACTATCTCTACGGAGCAACATTCACGGTTTTCACAGATCATAAGAGCTTGAAGTACCTATTTTCCTAGAAAGACCTCAATCTGAGGCAACGGAGATGGATGGAGTTGATTGAGGACTATCACTTTGATATTCAATACCATCCCGGGAAAGCTAACGTCGTAGCAGACGCTCTAAGCAGAAAGGCGAGCTTAGCCAGACTTATGATTCGAGAGTGGGAATCATTAGAAGAGCTGAGCAATTGGAATCTGACGAGAACCAATACTCAGATTTCATGTGCCAACATTTTGGTTAAACCCGATCTACTGAATGAGATCAAATAAGCACAAGAGAAAGATGCACATCTTAAAAAACTGAAGGAGAAGATACTTAAAGGAGAAAGATCGAATTCTCGGACCAAGATGGAGTTATCGATTCCGGAATCGAGTGTGTGTACCGAATGACGAGCGATTAGGAATAGAATCCTAGCAGAGGCACACCGTTCAAAATACACTATACATCCTGGAGGAAACAAGATGTATAAGGATTTGAAACGGAGTTATTGGTGGGTAAACATGAAGAACCAGGTAGCGAGTTCGCGAGATGTTTAACTTGTCAACGAGTAAAAGCGAACACCAACGACCATCCGGTTTACTACAACCGCTGAGGATTCCCGAGTGAAAATGGGAACACATAACGATGGACTTCGTGACGGATCTACCAAAGACTAGAGGAGGCCATGATGCTATTTTTGGGTAGTTGTAGATCGACTCACGAAATCGCACACTTTTTACCCATCAAGAAAACCGATAGCTTGCGAAACTTGCACGCATTTATATCCGAGAAATCATTCGACCGCATGGAGTACCACCGACGACATAGTATCCAACAGACCCGAGGTTTGTCTCCGATTTTGGAAGTGCTTGCACGAGGAATCGGGTACATCGCTAAGTTTCAAAGACAACAAAGACATCCACAAATCGATGGACATCCGAGCGAACAATTCAAACCCTTGAAGATATCTTTGCGAGTTTGCACATCGATTTTCAAGGAAGTTGGGATTCGCACTTACCATTAGCCGAGTTCGCCTACAATAACAGCTTATCGTGCCACGATTGGGATGGCACCCTACGAGGCATTATATGGGCGAAAATGTAGATCCCCACTACACCGAGAGATTGATGACTAATGGACTCAAAGAGAAACAAAAGTCGCCCTCGATTCCAAAGGTCGACTTAGTTCGGGAGGCCATGGAGAAGGTCAAGCTGATCAAGGAGTGGATTCGCATGCCTTCAGAGCCGCCAAAAGAGTTACGCGGACAAGAGAAGAAAGGATTTGGAATTTGAAGTCGGAGATGAAGTATTTCTGGACTCTCACCACGGAAAGGATTGATCAATCCGAAGAAAGGAGACAAGTTGAGTCCGAGATATGTTGGAGCTTACAAGATTTTACAGAGGATCGGGAAGTTAGCCTACCGACTCGAGTTACCAGCACCATATGCGGTAATGCACGATGTATTCCACGTGTCGAGACTGAAGAAGTATCAACCAGATCCGGAGCATATCATCACTCGAGATACTCCTCCTCTAATGGAAAATCTATTCTACACCGAGAGGCCGATCCGGATCATTGATCAGCAGGTACGACAATTGCGTAAGAGAGAAATCCCGATGGTTAAGGTAGTGTAGCAGAACCACAACCGAGATTACATTTTGCGTAAGAGCAAAATCCTCAACAAGAGTACTATTTTCTTTTTCAAGGTTTCTAACCTTGTCAAGTGTGGTGGTGTGAGCACATGATAGTGATTCATAAGAAACAAATAGACTATCCTTATCATTTTTCAAAACATTGAATTCCTTTTTCAAATTTTTGTATTTAACAAGTAAGCTTTGGAATTCATTTTGAAGCTCATCAAAATCATTTTGCAAATCACTATAATCATTATGTAATTCATTATCATAGGAAGTAGAAGGTTTAGAACTTACCTCGTTTTCTTGAAGCCCATAAGACAACGTCGTTTTCATCGTTGTCGGAAGTTGTAGTAAGCTCATCCCATGTTGTTGGGTTTGATGGTGTACCCATTTGAGAAGTAGATGCTTTTGAGTTGCTCCTTTCATTTGCATATACTTCTTCTTTAACTTTCATCCATACTTCATTTTATTGCCGATTTAATTTTAATAAGATGATCATATTCCAAAATGGTAAGTGAACAATAAATAATATTAAGAGCTTTACCATTTAAGGAGATGATTTTCTTTTCTTCATCATTGAGCTCCTTGAGGACTTTGTGAGAGGTGTGTGGTGTATCTTTTATCAAATAGATTCTCCATTGATCATTTTTCCAAAACATTGAACCTTTTTCATAATTCCATTCTTTATTTCCAAAATGTATAATCTTTGGAGTCAAATAGTGGTGGCTCATTTTGCAAATCACTATAATCATTATGTAACTTCATTATCATAGGAAGTGAAGGTTTAGAACTTACCTCTTTTCTTGCGATGTGAAACGAGCTTGCCAAAGAGTTTGGCTTTGATACCACTTGTAAGTCAAGCTCTCCCATAATCTTGGGTTTGAATGTTTATCTCCATTTTTGGATGTTTTTGATGCCCTTTTTTGCAAACAAACAAGCCAAGACAATTTCTCCATAAAGGTGCTTCATAAACAACACGCCGATTTATAAGGTTCAACCCACCTATGATCAATATTCCAAAATGGATTTCAAAAAAGAAAAAAATAATTATTTTATGAAGCCCCAATTTTTCCATTTATAATTGATCCTTTTCTTGTCGTTTATACTTTTGATCGACTTTTTACCGTGGTGTCATTTTGATCGGGTAATATTAATAATATATATTTTGTATTTTATTTTATTTTACTTAATTACTTGTGATCATGATCATCATTAATTTATTTTGCATTTATGATCACTTGATTGATCATTATTACTATTTTTGTATTTATTAGCCACCTTAAAATTTTAAGAGACTATTTATTTTAGAGACTTTTACCTTATAGAATTAAGATTTTGATTTAGTATAAGTAATCATGAGACTTTGATACCAGTGATCAAGGAAATCACTAATTATTTTGGAGATTGAATATATTTCTCCATCTTTTATCATCAAATTTGGGACCAAAAAAATATATGGAATTACCATAATGCCCTTTAAAGGTGCGGGAAGTAAACAACATGGATATTTTTGGAGTAAAAATATCATCCAACTCTACACCTACACCTTATATTAGTCATCTTTGTATAATTATACCATTAATTCAAACATTATATACATTAATCTCTTATATTACTTTTTAATAATATTTTTGTCAACATCAACATTAAGTCATTTTGACGGGTACATTCCATTAAAATATAAGTTTTGTATTTTATTTTATTTTACTCCCATTACTTGTGAAAATCAAGATCATCATTAATTCCCCCCTTTCATTTATGATCACTATGATTTTGATCAAAATTTCATCTCATTTTTCACTAACACATTATCTCCACACAAAATTCCCCTCCTTTCTAAACTCCCATTTATTTTAGAGACTTTTACCTTATTAAGATTTTGATTTAGTATAAGAAAATTTTCAAGATATTTCATCTATTATTTTGGAAAAGTGAACATTTCATCTATTTTATCTTCAATCCATTTTTGATATCAAAAAAATATATATTCCAATTACTTAACTTAAGTTTGAATTTGATTTGGAGGTACATTTGGATATTTTGAAGATTAAAATATGACATCATTTTGAAGAAGGACTTCAAACTTACTCATCTAGTGTATAATTATACCATTAATTCAAACATTATACAGATCATCTCTTATTTCCTATTCTTTCTATTTTTTTAAGCCAAATTTTAACACCTTCCAACTTTCATTTTTGAGAAATAGGGCCTGACCTTAAATGATTTTGGAGTTGAGCCAAAATTTCCAATTTTTAAGCTTTGAATTAAAATTCCTCACCTACTACACAAGGTAAAGTGTAGTCCTTCTCATTTTCTTATCTCCTTATTTTCTCCTTAATTTTTCTCTCATTTTTCTAACTTCAAATTTTTGATATTTTTTTACTTAGGGGCTGACCTAAGAAGCCTCATCCAAAAATTGTGAAATTATCCTTTTATTTCATAATTTCCAATTTTAAGGTGGGTGGAAAAATATTTTCCAACTATTAGGTGTTTTTATTAAAATGCATGTAGAAAATTTGATCATGAGCCTTGAGATATATATAATCTATGTATTGCATGTCAATTTTATGTATCAAGTCATGAAAATTCTCAAGAGTTGCTCAAAATTACTATTTATTGAATTTTAGGTGCATGCATGTGCAATTTAATGTTTTAATTAATGAATTCTTGTATGTATTGGACATGTATGTGTATGATCTTTAAAATCTATGTTTTGGATGCCTTATAACCTGGAAAAGTCGAGCAAAATTGATTAAATTTCAATTTTGGACTTAAAATGTAAAAATGGAAAGTTGGTGGACTAAATTGTAAGAAAATGAAAGTTAAAGGACCCCTCTGCAAATTTCGAAATTTGGGACTGTACTAAGGTTCAAAAATGACTTTTGGACATTTTAATAAAGTTTTAAGAGTTTTAAGATAAATAAAATCAACCTTTAAAAGCCCAAGGACTAGATTGTAAAATTTTGAAAGTTTAAGGGCTACTTTGCAATTTTTAAAAATGCACCAGACCTAAACTTTAAAATTTGAAATTTTTACTCTTAAGGTACTGGGAATTACATATTTTAAAAGTATTCCAAAAATCCAAGTGTTTAGGGCTTGGAAAATAATTTTACAAAAATTGAGGGACTAATGTGTAAAATACTAAACTTGAGGACCCAAATGAAATTTCCAGGACTTATGCAGCCCATGCACCTGGAAATACTAACTTAAATATAACTTAATTATATTTTGGACCCAAGGTTCAAACTTCATGACAATTGGACCCCTAAAAGCCTTAAAGGTAATTATTTCAAAATGGGACGAAAATGATATTTTCAAAAGTTAAAGGACCTACACATATTTATTTTAAAAACTGTTTTTGTCCCAATATCCCACTAACCGTATGACATTTTCCAACTGGAATCACATTAAAAGCCCTTCCGGTTTGTGAGTTCCGATTATTTTAAACTTAAGGTCCGAATTGGCAATTTTTACAAATTTGGGGCCAATGTGAGAATTTTACAAAAGCTCGACCTCAAAAATTTAAAACCCTGAATCTCTGGACAATTTTGAGAATTTAGGAACTTACCTCATAATGTTTCAAGGTCGGGATATTTATTTATTCAATTTTTAACCCCAAAAGTGTTGGTTTTTACAAAACGGGGCTAAATTGCAATTCTTCTTTTATAAAGGACCTAACTCAAATTATTTTATCTTTTACTAAAATAGCCCTGGAACCTCTGACTTGGAGATTTAATTAAAGTATTTTACTTTCCCAAAAATCCTTGACTCATCGGATCAATTTGACCGATTAATACCCGATCGCGGAGCGACTTCCTCGCCTTGCGATTTTGAATCTATAACGGAACTTATGTTCCATCTAATCTTTCAAGATATCGAAGGTTGCTTATCCTTCCGATAATCATCTTCATCCAAAACTCCACCAACGCCAAAAATTGCTACTCGCGAATTTTCAAAAATTTTCCTGAACCGCTTCCCTGAATCAATAATACTCATTGCTGGTTGATCACAGACATGTATTTACCTTCCTCGCCGAGTCAACTTGGTGTGTCGAGCTCACGAATGGAATGGATACGTCGGGTATGGAATCGGGCAGCTCGGCTGCTATTCCACTCTTCCGGCCCCATCGTCCTAATCCTGCAACTGAGGGACGGAGTGTCCAAGGGAAGCGGGTCGTGGTACTTGAGGTATAATCATGATTATGGCAGATCCGAGCCTTGCAAGCTCCACTGTGGATTTTGTCTTTGCCTATGGAGCGATAAGGTGACCGGTCTTGGACCATCCTGACTGGGGAGTTACAAGGAAGAACGAAGGAATCGTTGTCTGATCCACACGATTCTGGAGTTATCGGACCCGTTTGGTTGGCGTTACATTTCCGTACTCAACCGCTACTTGTTTTGCATTAGTTGGCGCTACAAATCCGTACGCAACCATTATTTGCCTTGCATGGGATTGGCGTTACATTTCCGTACGCAATCCTACTGTCTTGATCAATCACATAGTGCATGTGTGACCATGAACTGTTTTCTTGAACTGTATAAGTATATTATTTAAATATTTTTATCACGACGCTTGCGAACTGTGTGTGAATTCATGCATCATACACACGCATTTTCATATAACTGTTTTCTCACATTAACTATATTGCGCCGCACCTGCACACGATCACCCCATCCACTGAGATTTCAGTCTCATCCCCACCTATTTTCTAACCTTAGATGAGGATTTTGTTGAAGATGCGGAACCGGCCCTGGATTGAGACCTTGTACTCCGCTTGTTGGATTTACTACTTCTTCTTGTTGTTGATTGGACCATTATCTTGTGTTTGTTGTTGGACTCTTATATTTCTTTCTATTCCGGTTTGTAACTGAAGGGCGTAGGACCCTTTGACTTTAAGTTGTTATATTTGGTTGATCTTCGGGTATGTAATTTGGATGATGGATTGTGGACTATAAGTTGTATTCGTACTTGTTATTTATTTCCGCTGCTATTTAGACTCTGTTTCATTGGGTTCTCGTTGATATTTGTCCGGAATCTTGTTTGGTTATTGTATTTAAGTTGTGGATCGTCGTCGCGCCCGTTTGGGGCGTGACGCTTAGAGTGGTATCGAGCTCGGCTAGTAAGATGGAAACTTACACCGAGCCGACCCAGATAGGACCCTGATGCCTGTTTTTTGGGTAATCTGCGACTTGAACAATTAAGTGTGAAATCGATTTCAAATTGACATAGAATCGTCTTATTGATGTTGAACTAAGTTAGAACGCATATTTTAAGATTTCATAGTCATACTTGTCTTGACTTAGTTGATTCTTGACTGATTTCCTTTATTCGTTCTTTCCTTATTCTCTCCCTATCTTTCCTCTACCTTTGACTGATCCGCCTTAGTTTTGTTTGATCAAGATGGAGCCGACGCCACCTTCATGGTGGGATGTTTTCCATGCCCGTCTTTGAGCGGAATATTATCGAACAATCGATGATTCACTAACACCGGAGAGTGATCGCGCGACCTCGAGCTAGCCCGGAGCACCGGCGTAATAGGGACTGACTCGGCGCTTGGCGAGCCAAGATGAGAAGAAGCGAGCTGACCACTGTCATCAAGGACCGCGATAACACCATAAGAGTGCGGGAGGACTAGATACAGAGTATCCAGGAGCGCCTGGATAACATGCGAGAGAAGATGAAGAGGGAAAGTGATGGCCTCCAAAAATGGGAGATTGACGCCCGCTTTCCCGACACCGTCGAGCGCTTGGAGAGACCCTCATCGAGCGATGACACCATAGAGGACCTTACTCGAGCCCTAGCTCGAGAGACGCCGCCGCACTGGAGGTCGCTTGGGCAGCTAATGCCCAGCCATTGCCACCACCCGAGGTGGAGCCCGTACCTGACGCCGAGGAGGATCCTGAGGTGGATCCCGAGGAGGATCCAGTCGACATTGGAGAGCCTGAGGCACTTGAGGCTGCTCCACTTGATGAGGCTCAGGGATTCGAGCAGTGGTTGGACTTCATGGATTGGCCCGAGATTGAGGTGCCACCTCAGCCCGACCCAGCCCCAATTATGGACATAGCTGCGAACGACGATGATGGCGATCTCACTGATTAGTTAGCTGTTTGTCAGTTTGTACTTCTGTTGTTGTAGTCGCGTATTCCAGTGTTGTACCTTACCTTTATTTGTACTAGATTTTGTTGTATTTTGGTTCCGATGTATCTTGACTCAGTATTCTACTGTTGTACTATGGGTGTATTCAAGTTTTACATTAATGGATATGCCTTTTGCTATTTATTCAATCTTTGTGTTTGTTGTTACTTTCCTCGCGATATAACTTGCTTTACACGAATAATTATTGTATTCATTTACTCGTGAATCGCAACTAACACTTCAAGATACGAATGGCCGAACATCGAGGGCGTGGGAGACCTCGTCGCGTTCCACAAGGGGATGATGACGCGTGCCCGAGGATCGGGTACCCTCTCCGAATTACCACCGCCTCCTCCACTGCGCCGGAGACAATTTGATCCGCACAAGCCTTTTACAAAGAAATCTTGGTTTTTATGAGGCAACAGACAGCCCTCAACCCCGTGCTCTGAACCCGCCTGAGAGGCGAACGATCGCACGTTGGAGCGATTTTTGTGGTTCAACCCACCAGCCTTCTTCTTAGGAGAACCTGACGATTTGAAGGCGAGAAGAATGGGTAGAGAAGTTGGAGAATATCTTCAATGCTCTCCAATACTCGGACAAGCGAAAGTCACACTCATTTGTATTTCATCCGAATCGGGCCGCCGAGACCGTGGAGGGGTGAAAAGGAGATGGGAACAGGACCGTAGCCGAACATGGGGAAATTTCTTAGCCGAGTTCAATGAACAAGACATTCCACGAGGTTGTGAAAGAAGCGCGCGAGATGAATTCCACAGATTGAGGTAAAGGAACCTGATCGTAGCTCAAGATGAGTCCGAATTTCACCGATTGTCCAAGTATGCTCTGGGGGACAATCGATCAAGAGGATAAGCTTTACAAGTTCACTCGAGGATTGAAATCGCAACTTCGTAAAAATGTTGACTTGGTCGACAACCTACTCACCAGCGGTAAAGGCAACTCTCCGCATTGAGTCGGGATTGAACCATATTAGAGCATGATTCAACGAATAGGCCATCGAAAGCGATCTTAAGAGGGGGCAGTGGGGGGATGCCCTATCTAAACCGCTAAGTTTGAAGGGACCATTAATAAGACAGAGATAAGGAAAGAGACCAAGATAAGGAAAGCCGGGTCAAGTGTGTGCACATTGCCGTAAACGGCATACCGCCAACGATCGTTGGCATAAACAAGGAAAGGTGCTTGCGTTGTGGTAATGTCGGCAGACCACCGCAAGATTGCCCAAAGTACGATGACCAACCAAACAGACGCAGCCGCGAGGCCGGAAATGGCCAGGGTAATCGAGCTAGGATGCCCGCCGAGCTTTTGCACTAGCCGGACAGAGGCTCGGAGGCAACAGATGTGGTGAAAGGTACGCTACTAGTATCTAACCACTATGCTAAAATATTGTTCGACCCTGGATCAACGCATTCATTTGTTGCACCACATTTTGTACACAAACTGCATGCATGCATGGAACATATGTCTATATGTTTAGAAGTGTCAACTCCTATGGGTGCAAGTCAGATAACAGATATTATCTATAATGCATGCGAAGTTAAGATTCTTTGAGATAAACTTTCATGTCGATTTAATCCTATTACCTATCTCCGAATACGACGTGATATTGGGGATGAATTGGTTATCTGCACACCATGCACAAATGGATTGCCATAACAAGTCCATTAAGCTATGTGAACTCGGAAAACCCGAAGTGGAGATTTCGGGAAGGGCACGAGTTAAGATTGCCCCAATCATTTCAGCAATGAAAGCGAGGAGGGCGATCACTAGAGGGCTCAAGGGTACCTAGCGTTTGTAATTAACAAACCCAAGGTTGAGACACAAATCAACCAAGTACTGTAGTGTCGAATATACGGATGTATTTCCACAAGAACTCACCACCGTCCCCTCCGTGATAGGGAAGTCGAGTTCACTATCGAGGTGTTACCAGGAACTGCCCCGATTGCCAGAACACCGTATAGAATGGCTCCTCTTGAGTTACAAGAGTTTGAAAATGCAATTACTAAAACCGATGGATGTGGGATTTATCCGGCCGAGCGTCTCCGTGGGGAGCACTGTGTTGTTCGTCAAAAAGAAGGATGGCACATTAAGATCGTGTATAGATTATCGTGATCTTAATAGTGTGACCATCAAGAACAAATATCCCCTCCCGAGGATAGACGAACTATTTGATCAACTTCAAGGAGCGACGGTGTACTCGAAGTTTGACTTACAACAAGGATATTATCAACTAAAGATCCGTGAAGGAGACATTTCCAAAACTGCATTTCAAACCCGATATGGACACTACGAGTTTGTAGTAATGCCTTTCGGTCCCGAATGCAATGCACCAGCAGCATTTATGGACCTGATGCATCGAGTCTTCCAACCTTATTTGGATCAATTCGTAGTGATATTCATTGATGACATACTCGTATACTCTAAGTCTAGAGAAGAGCACGAACGTCATCTGAAAATCATTTTAGAGACACTACGAGAACATAAGTTGTATGCCAAATTCAGCAAATGCGAATTTTGGCTTAGTGAAGTCGCGTTCTTGGGACATATAGTATCCGACACTGGGATTGCAGTGGATCCTTCGATGGTACAGACAGTGGTTGAATAGAAATAACCCAGTCAGAATCTTAAATTAGGAGTTTCTAGACTAGCTAGATATTATCGAAGATTTATCTAGGATTTCTCCAAGATAGCTGACCACTCACTCGACTAACCCGTGGAGCGAGTCAAGTTTGAGTGGAATGACAAGTGCGAGTGAGTTTCAAGAGAGTCAAGAAACGACTTACTACGACTCCAGTCTTAGCCCTTCCAAAGGGAACCGAAAAAACTTTGTCGTCTACAAAGGATGCATCAAAAGAAGGACTAGGAGCGGTGCTCATGCGAAGAAAAAAGCTATCGTTTATGCATCACGAAAGCTCAAGCCGTATGAGGCCAATTATCAAACGCATGACTTGGAATTGGCAGCGATAGTGTTCGCGTTAAAGAAATGGAGCCACTATCTCTACGGAGCAACATTCACGGTTTTCACAGATCATAAGAGCTTGAAGTACCTATTTTCCTAGAAAGACCTCAATCTGAGGCAACGGAGATGGATGGAGTTGATTGAGGACTATCACTTTGATATTCAATACCATCCCGAAAGCTAACGTCTTAGCGACGCTCTAAGCGAAAAGCGAGCTTAGCGGACTTATGATTCGAGAGTGGGAATCATTAGAAGAGCTGAGCAATTGGAATTTGACGAGAACCAATACTCAGATTTCATGTGCCAACATTTTGGTTAAACCCGATCTACTGAATGAGATCAAATAAGCACAAGAGAAAGATGCACATCTTAAAAAACTGAAGGAGAAGATACTTAAAGGAGAAAGATCAGAATTCTCGGTACCTGAAGATGGAGTTATCAGATTCCAGAATCGAGTGTGTGTACCGAATGACGAGCGATTAGGAATAGAATCTAGCGAGAGGCACACCGTTCAAAATACACTATACATCCTGGAGGAAACAAGATGTATAAGGATTTGAAACGGAGTTATTGGTGGGTAAACATGAAGAACCAGGTAGCAGAGTTCGTTGCGAGATGTTTAACTTGTCAACGAGTAAAAGCAGAACACCAACGACCATCTGGTTTACTACAACCGTTGAGAATTCCCGAGTGAAAATGGGAACACATAACGATGGACTTCGTGACGGATCTACCAAAGACTAGAGGAGGCCATGATGCTATTTGGGTAGTTGTAGACCGACTCACGAAATCTGCACACTTTTTACCCATCAAGAAAACTGATAGCTTGCAGAAACTTGCACAGATTTATATCCGAGAAATCATTCGACTGCATGGAGTACCAGTCGACATAGTATCCAACAGAGACCCGAGGTTTGTCTCCAGATTTTGGAAGTGCTTGCACGAGGAATTGGGTACATCGCTAAGTTTCAGCACAACAGCACATCCACAAATCGATGGACAGTCTGAGCGAACAATTCAAACCCTTGAAGATATGCTGCGAGCTTGCACATTGGATTTTCAAGGAAGTTGGGATTCACACTTACCATTAGCCGAGTTCGCCTACAATAACAGTTATCAGGCCACGATTGGGATGGCACCCTACGAGGCATTATATGGGCGAAAATGTAGATCCCCACTACACTGAGAGATTGATGACCAATGGACTCCGAAAGAGAAACAAAAGTCGCCCTCGATTCCAAAGGTCGACTTAGTTCAGGAGGCCATGGAGAAGGTCAAGCTGATCAAGGAGCGGATTCGCACAGCTCAGAGCCGCCAAAAGAGTTACGCGGACAAGAGAAGAAAGGATTTGGAATTTGAAGTCGGAGATGAAGTATTTCTCGGACTCTCACCACGGAAAGGATTGATCAATCCGAAGAAAGGAGACAAGTTGAGTCCGAGATATGTTGGAGCTTACAAGATTTTACAGAGGATCGGGAAGTTAGCCTACCGACTCGAGTTACCGAAAGACCATACGGGAATGCACGATGTATTCCACGTGTCGAGGCCAAGAAGTATCAACCGGATCCGGAGCATATCATCACCGAGATACTCCTCCTCTAATGGAAAATCTATTCTACACCGAGAGGCCGATCCGGATCATTGATCAGCAGGTACGACAGTTGCGTAAGAGAGAAATCTCGATGGTTAAGGTAGTGTAGCAGAACCACAACCGAGATTACATTTTGCGTAAGAGCAAAATCCTCAACAAGAGTACTATTTTCTTTTTCAAGGTTTCTAACCTTGTCAAGTGTGGTGGTGTGAGCACATGATAGTGATTCATAAGAAACAAATAGACTATCCTTATCATTTTTCAAAACATTGAATTCCTTTTTCAAATTTTTGTATTTAACAAGTAAGCTTTGGAATTCATTTTGAAGCTCATCAAAATCATTTTGCAAATCACTATAATCATTATGTAATTCATTATCATAGGAAGTAGAAGGTTTAGAACTTACCTCGTTTTCTTCGAAGCCCATAAGACAACGTTCGTTTTCATCGTTGTCGGAAGTTGTAGTAAGCTCATCCCATGTTGTTGGGTTTGATGGTGTACCCATTTGAGAAGTAGATGCTTTTGAGTTGCTCCTTTCATTTGCATATACTTCTTCTAACTTTCTCCATACTTCATGTGCCGATTTAATTCCTACAAGATGATCATATTCCAAAATGGTAAGTGAACAATAAATAATATTAAGAGCTTTACCATTTAAGGAGATGATTTTCTTTTCTTCATCATTGAGCTCCTTGAGGACTTTGGAGGTGTGTGGTGTATCTTTTATCGGAATAGATTCTCCATTGACGACCGTGTTCCAAATATCGAATCTGCAACCTTGTAGATAGCATTCCATTCTTTATTTCCAAAATGTATAATCTTTGGAGTCAAATAGTGGTGGCTTGCTGGAGGCGCCGGTAAGGTAGACTTCATTCGTAGCCGATGATCGTTCCTCTTTACTCGCGATGTGGAACGAGCTTGCCAAAGAGTTTGGCTTTGATACCACTTGTAAGTCCAAGTGGCTACGATAATCTACAGGGGGTGAATAGATTATCTCCATCTTTTGGGTTATGCCCTCTTTTTCGAAACAAACAAGCCAAGACAATAATAAAGGTGCGGGAAGTAAACAACACGCGTCGATTTATAGAGGTTCAACCCACCTAGGTCCTAATCCTCTATCACCCCAGTATATCCGGGATGGATTTCAAAAAGAAAAAAGATTATATTTATGAAGCCCCAATTTTTCCGAGCTTATAATTGATCCTTATTGTCGTTTATACTTTTGATCGACTATTTTACCGCGTCATTTTGACGGGTAATTATTAATAATATATACATTTTGTATTTTATTTTATTTTACTTAATTACTTGTGATCATGATCATCATTAATTCTATTTTGCATTTATGATCACTTGATTGATCATTATTACTATTTTTGTATTTATTAGCCACCTTAAAATTTTAAGAGACTATTTATTTTAGAGACTTTTACCTTATAGAATTAAGATTTTGATTTAGTATAAGTAATCATGAGACTTACAAGTGATCAAGGAAATCACTAATTATTTTGGAGATTGATATATTTCATCTATTATCATCAAATTTGGGACCAAAAAAATATATAGAATTACCATAATGCCCTTATAGTGGACGGCCAACATGGATATTTTTGGAGTAAAAATATCATCCAACTCTTGTACACCTACACCTTATATTAGTCATCTTGTGTATAATTATACCATTAATTCAAACATTATATACATCATCTCTTATATTACTTCTTTAATAATATTTTTGTCAACATGTTAGAAGTCTTCCAACATTCCATTCAAACCAAGTCTTGCCCATACCTTTGACCTTCAAATTGTCTCCCATGCATGAGGCAAAATGCAAGACACAATTTGAACAAAATTCTTCCCCCCTCTCTCATCAAAGTGGGCGGCCATATGGCCATTTTGTACCAAAAATTTCATCTCATTTTATCACTAACACATTCATCTCCTACACAAAATTCTCCTCCTTCTCTCTAAACTCCCAACTTCTCTCTACTCTTCTTCTTACTTTCTTCTTCTACACTTAGAAAATTTTCAAGATTTTTTCCCCCTATTTCTTCAAAAAAGTCGAACACCCCCCCTACAAGGTAAGAAATTTTATCTTCAATCCATTTTTGATATCACATAGTTCACCTCTTCCACCTTCTTAACTTAAGTTTGAATTTGATTTGGAGGTACATTTAGAAGACTTTGAAGATTAAAGTTTGACATCATTTTGAAGAAGGACTTCAAACTTGAAGAAGAACTAGTAGAGGAATTTGGACTACAAGGTAAGAATTGAGTATTAGACCCCTTATTTCCTATTCTTTCTATTTTTTTCAAATTTTAACACCCCTTTTTCATTTTTGAGAAATAGGGGCTGACCTTAGGTGATTTTGGAGTTGAGCCAAAATTTCCAATTTTTAAGCTTCAATTAGTCTCCAAACACCTACTACACAAGGTAAAGTGTAGTCCTTCTCATTTTCTTATCTCCTTATTTTCTCCTTAATTTTTCTCTCATTTTTCTAACTTCAAATTTTTGATATTTTTTTACTTAGGGGCTGACCTAAGAAGCCTCATCCAAAAATTGTGAAATTATCCTTTTATTTCATAATTTCCAATTTTAAGGTGGGTGGAAAAATATTTTCCAACTATTAGGTGTTTTTATTAAAATGCATGTAGAAAATTTGATCATGATCCTTGAGATATATATAATCTATGTATTGCATGTCAATTTTATATATCAAGTCATGAAAATTCTCAAGAGTTGCTCAAAATTACTATTTATTGAATTTTAGGTGCATGCATGTGCAATTTAATATTTTAATTAATGAATTCTTGTATGTATTGGACATGTATGTGTATGATCTTTAAAATCTATGTTTTGGATGCCTTATAACCTGGAAAAGTCGAGCAAAATTGATTAAATTTCAATTTTGGACTTAAAAATGTAAAAATGGAAAGTTGGTGGACTAAATTGTAAGAAAATGAAAGTTAAAGGACCCCTCTGCAAATTTCGAAATTTGGGACTGTACTCAGGTTCAAAAATGACTTTTGGACATTTTAATAAAGTTTTAAAAGTTTTAAGATAAATAAAATCAACCTTTAAAAGCCCAAGGACTAGATTGTAAAATTTTGAAAGTTTAAGGGCTACTTTGCAATTTTTAAAACTGCACCAGACCTAAACTTTAAAATTTGAAATTTTTACTCTTAAGGTACTGGAAATTACATATTTTAAAAGTATTCCAAAAATCCAAGTGTTTAGGGCTTGGAAAGTAATTTTACAAAAATTGAGGGACTAATGTGTAAAATACTAAACTTGAGGACCCAAATGAAATTTCCAGGACTTATGCAGCCCATTCACCTGGAAATACTAACTTAAATATAACTTAATTATATTTTGGACCCAAGGTTCAAATTTCATGACAATTGGACCCCTAAAAGCCTTAAAGGTAATTATTTCAAAATGGGATGAAAATGATATTTTCAAAAGTTAAAGGACCTACACATATTTCTTTTAAAAACTGCTTTTGTCCCAATATCCCACTAACCTTAATGACATTTTTCAACTGGAATCACATTAAAAGCCCTTCCGGTTTGTGAGTTCCGATTATTTTAAACTTAAGGTCCGAATTGGCAATTTTTACAAATTTGGGGCCAATGTGAGAATTTTACAAAGGATCGACCTCAAAACTTTAAAAACCTGAATCTCTGGACAATTTGGAGAATTTAAGAACTGACCTCATAATTTTTCAAGGTCATGATATTTATTTATTCAATTTTTAACCCCAAAAGTGTTGGTTTTTACAAAACGGGGCTAAATTGCAATTCTTCTTTTATAAAGGACCTAACTCAAATTATTTTCTCTTTTACTAAAATAGCCCTGGACCCTCTGACTTGGAGATTTAATTAAAGTATTTTACTTTCCCAAAAATCCTTGACTCATCGGATCAATTTGACCGATTAATACCCGATCGCGGAGCGACTTCCTCGCCTTGCGATTTTGAATCTATAACGGGACTTATGTTCCACCTAATTTTTCAAGATATCAAAGGTTGCTTATCCTTCCGATAATCATCTTCATCCAAAACTCCACCAACACCAAAAATTGCTACTCGCGATTTTCAAAACTTTTCTCGAATCGCTTCCCCAATCAATAATACTCATTGCTGTTGATTGCACAGTACATGTATTTACCTTCCTGCTGAGTCAACTTGGTGTGTCGAGCTCACGATCGGAATGGATACGTCGGGGGATGGAATCGGGCAGCTCGGTTGCTATTCCACTCTTCCTACCCCATCGTCCCTAATCCCGCAACCGAGGGACGGAGTGTCCAAGAGGAAGCGGGTCGTAGTACTTGAGGTATAATCATGATTATGACAGATCCGGTCAGCCTTGCAAGCTCCACTGTGGATTTTGTCTTTGCTATGGAGCGATAAGGTGACCGGTCTTGGACCATCCTGCCTGGGGAGTTACAAGGAAGAACGAAGGAATCGTTGTCTGATCCACACGATTCCGGAGTTATCGGACCCGTTTGGTTGGCGTTACATTTCCGTATGCAACCGCTACTTGTTTTGCATTGGTTGGCGCTACAAATCCGTACGCAACCATTATTTGCCTTGCATGGGATTGGCGTTACATTTCCGTACGCAATCTACTGTCTTTGATTGAATCACATAGTGCTGTGTGACCATGAAATGTTTTCTTGAACTGTATAAGAATATTATTTAAATATTTTTATCACGACGCTTGCGAACTGTGTGTGAATTCATGCATCATACTCACGCGTTTTCATATAACTGTTTTCTCACATTAACTATATTGCGCCGCACCTGCACACGATCACTCCATCCACTGAGATTTCAGTCTCATTCCCACTTATTTTCTAACCTTAGATGAGGATTTCGTTGAAGATGCGGAACCGGCCCTGGATTGAGACCTTGTACTCCGCTTGTTGGATTTACTACTTCTTCTTGTTGTTGATTGGACCCTTATCTTGTGTTTGTTGTTGGACTCTTGTATTTCTTTCTATTCCGGTTTGTAACTGAAGGGCGTAGGACCCTTTGACTTTAAGTTGTTATATTTGGTTGATCTTCGGGTATGTAATTTGGATGATGGATTGTGGACTATAAGTTGTATTCGTACTTGTTATTTATTTCCGCTGCTATTTAGACTATGTTTCATTGGGTTTCGTTGATATTTGTCTGGATTGTTTGGTTATTGTATTTAAGTTGTGGATCGTCGTCGCGTCCCGTTTGGGGCGTGACAATATTAATTACCAAAATTAATACAACACCTCACAACATCACCTTGAAGAACACCACACTCTTCTACAACACCACCTTTGAGATTACCACAATCTCTCTTGAAGATTACCACAATCTCCAACGGCACCTTGTGAAGATTAACACAATCTTCAACCTTGAAGAACACCAAATTCTTCAACACCTCAAGAGCACCACACCCTTGAAACACCTATCACCTAGATCACCCAAGTGTATTCTTTCCACAAGAATACTCACAAGGATGCCTTGTGTTGAATGATGACTAAAATCAAGATTACAACTCAATAATGAATATTACAATTTTGAGTGCAAGTGTAATCAAGAATCAAGCCTAGACCTCAAGATGTTAAAGTGAAATACTTATGCTATAAATACAACAAGAGTGTTGAATATGAAAGCTTAGAAATTTGCAGATTTCTTGTTGTGTATTTGCTTGTGTGTTGTTGTCTTGTGTCTTCAAAAACATCTTCTATTTATAGGAGAGTCTTCACAAATATAGGCTCCTCCTTCTTCACTTTTGTCTACAAAAAGAGATCACGAGATGTAGAAATAATGTACAAAATTGTTAAAGTAAATCTACTGATATGGATGTTCAACGGTTAGAATCTGCTTTCAGAAATAACACAATACGACGACCGTCAGATAGAAAAAAATTTCGAACATTGGAAGAAAATAGTGCGATCCAGACACAGGTTGCAGGGGGGTCCGACCGGTCCGAGGGGGGTCCGACCGGTCGCCCTAGGGTCCGACGGTCGGCCCCTAGGTGGACCGATCCCCCTACACATTTTTTGTGTTCCAGTGTTCTCTGTTTTCATTTTCGCGTTCTTCAGGTACCGATCGACCTCTTGTTCGACCGGTCGACCTCAAAATTGAAATGTTGTCCGATTTTTGTCAAAAATAGACTTCAAGAAATACTCCAAAAAATTAGTAAAAATATTTTAAATCAATTGGGAGTATTTGGACAACATTTAAAACATAGTTTTCATGTAAAAACCAATTAACACAAAATCATCAAAATTATTGTCCAATTTTTATCGAATAATAAACTCTAAGAAATACTCCAAAAATTAGTAAAAACATTTTAAATCATTTAGGAGTATTTGGACAACATTTATAAACATTGTTTTGGTATAAAAACTCATTTAAACAAAATCATCAAAATCTTGATAAAAATATTTTTCTAACAATCTCCCCCTTTTTGATGATTACAAACCAAAACAATTTTAGGAGATCGATTTTAAAACAAAACATATTTTCCGGTCTAAAACATCAATCCATTACAAGCAACATTCATCATAAGTGAAACACACAAGAGTAGGAGCAAAGGTTTTTCAAAAAACATTTTGCACAAGCTCCCCCTATCAATATACACATTAAGAACAAGTATAGAAGCAAATAATTAAAAGCTAAAAGCTTAGCTTTTACAACTTAAGCTTGAATTTCATGAGCTTATAAGCTTCCCCTGTCACAAGACATCATTTAGTCAATCATAAAAGTCCATAATTCATCAAATGGACTAAGTATCATTCACAGCTTTTGGCTTTTAAGAGCCTTAGCTTATAGCTTTTCTTCCATTGAGATTATAAATTTATACAAGTTTTAATTTCATTTTAATTTATAAAAACTATTAGTTAATTTATATAAGTTCTATGTCAATAGAAGGACAATTGCCCAAATAATATATTATTATTGTATTATAGAGGTTATTAAGTTTAGAATTTTAGATTGTGTTACCTATTATAGTTTAGTTTTTATTTTGAGACTACGCTAAAAAGATACTAGAACTCTAGAAGTATATCCGTTTGGTGATTTTTATATTGATTTTCTTTTTTCTTTTTTTTGTTTCCAAACTTGTATGCTTTATTTATGGTTAATCTCCGAATCTCCGTTCCGAATCGAACCGTACCGTCCCTTTCCATTAAAACCGAATCTCCGTCCCGAACCATCCCGAACTTTCGGTACGGTTCGGGACAGAGATTTTTTTCTATGGTTCGGTTTTGGAGATTTATTTTCAGAATCTCCGAACTTTGGGATGGTTCTAGAGATTTTCAAATCTCTGAACCGTCCCGTAACGTGCACACCCCTAGTAAAAACATTTTAAATCATTTAGGAGTATTTGGACAATATTTATAAACATTATTTTGGTATAAAAACTCATTTAAACAAAATCATCAAAATTTTGATAAAAATATTTTTCTAACATATGGATAGTGCCAATATTATAGGGTTCGGGTATAAATATTCTTAAATGGGTGGGTACCCGACCCACTGTCATCCCTTCAACTACTAATACGTTTCATGGGGATTACTAATACTTTTGACGGAAAATTCTAATACTTTTAAGGGGCTATTAAATATCTTCAAGTGAACTACGTAATAATATTTTTCAGATTGACTATTAATACTTTTTAAATGAAAATCTAATACTTTTCAGCACTCTCGTGATATTATAGAACTGTTAAATATTACAAAAACTAATACATTCAAGTGACTATGTACTAATACTTTTCAGAGAGACTATTAATATCGGTTTCTGCTAGTAAAATAAAAATATCACTGGATCAATTTTTGAGATCTATCTGACGAATTTTGGCCATTAGACTGTTTGAACTTTGACGGGAGTTTTTGCCTTTTGTTCTTTTCACACTTCTCTTTTGCGGAAATTAATTTTGATCACTTTTAACAGATAAAAATTTGGGCAATTGACATAAATGCCCCACTTTTTGGAGACAATGTCAGCTTTTTATGCTTCCCGGTACTATTTTACCCAAGTTTACGCTCCCACCCTCTATTTTACACAACTTTATGCTCCCACAAAAATTTTGAGATTTTTTACGCTTTGCTTCAAGATTGTTTCTAACATGTTTCTTTTAATAAATTTCAGTGAAATAATAAATTTTGCCCTCGTTAGACAATCCATTTTATACTCAAAGTCTTATAAAAAATCAAGAAATATACACATAAAACAACATATATTAAAACCAAATAAATTAAAAATATTATAGAAACAACATGAATAAAAAAACACAATTCAATTTTTGATCCAATGCATGAAAACATAAAAATATATAGAAACAACTAGGAAACAATATAGAAACAAACCAGAAACAATATAGAAAATATCATATGAGCAAAAAGAGTTAAAAATAGGTAGAAATTGTATTTAAACATCGAAAAATACATGGAAACAACAAAAAAATATTGGGATAACATTAAAACGGTATGGAAAGAACCCAGAAATAACGTAAAAAAATATTAAAAACACCACATGAATAAAAAAGAGCTTAAAAATAGGTGATAATTATATTTACACATTGAACACTACATGGAAACAACAAAAAAAATATTAGAACAACATTAAAAATATTATTGAACAACACCGAAATAATAGAAACAATGTACAAAATAATACATGAATAAAAAAACATCATAAAAGATAGGTAAAAGTTATTTTGAAACATCGAAACAACAAAGAAATAACATAGAAACAACAAAGAAACAAATTTAAACAACATTGAAACAACATATATAACATATAAAGCAATACATGAACAAAAAAAATAAAAAAAAATAAAAATAATCAAAAGATATGCAGGAGCGGAAAAAAAGGTACAAAAGGAAAAAAATAAGTACAAAAGTGATAGAATCGTATTTTGTGGTATATTTACAAAAAAGAGGTATTTTATGTAATTTCCCCTAATTAGACATATGTTAAATATTGGATTCTATATTTTTTCTCACACTTGGCAAGGGCTTACGATGCGATGGGTTGGTCTTCTAAAGATCACTGGTGTTTTGAACAAGGCGGTTTTTAGTCCGTCAAAACTGCATTACTGTTGGCCCAACATTTCGCCCAATACTGACAAGTGGGCTTCTTTAACTGATCTTTTAGCCCAAAATGGGTATATAAAGTGAATCTATGTAAATGTTATAATCAACAAAACAAAGAAATGTGATCAAAAAAACAAAAAGAAATTAAATTTGTTCACAAATCATTTTTAAATTGTACAAAAACACACTAAAATACAATAGACTAATAGCTATGGCAGAAATGTTACATTAAAAACTAATTGCATATTTGCATGTTTAAGAGCACTTATGAAACGAAAATGCATTTATGTAATTAAAATTTTTAATATAGACTTTTTCAAAAAGTGCTTATTTGCAATGTAAAGTATTTGGTAAAAGTACATTTTAATACCCATTTTGTAGAAATGGTAGGGAAAAAAAATCAAAAAGTTACAAACTTGCACTTATCTAGATTGGATTTTTAGGAGAAGTGACTTTTCTAAAAAATTCATTCTATTTTAACCACCAAACAACTATTACTAGGGGAAATGGGTTTTTTAGATCCAAAAATCCATTTGAAAAGTTCTGCCCAAAAAAAAAAAAAAATTACTAGATGTATCTACAATACAGAAGCTAATATTCATCGATCCAATATATTTTCAACTCATGTAGTAGTTTGCCGTTTGTATGGCCAATATACAAAAACATCCATCTCTTTTTTGCCCTAGAGAAGGATATTTAAATGGAAGGGATAACTACCAAAAAAAAAAACTCATGATGTTTGGGGCAATTAACAAACTCATAGAAACTTCAAAATTATTGAAACACTCTCGAGGTTTGATTATATCTAACATTTTGCCCTAACAGTTGATTAACCTAATGGAATTTACTGACATCATAAAATAATACAATCATATCCTCAACTTTTCTAATACAAATAGCCTAATGTTTCTGCTATTTGAAATATTTCAAAAAATTGATTGATGTAATTGTAAAATATAAAACAAATAATTTAGGCTACTTGTAATATCTAGAAAATCGAAATTGTAATTGTAAATATTTATTGACGCCAGTAAATCCCATCATTACAACTAGCAAGTTGGATAAAAAATAAAAATGGAATCAAACATCAATGATGTGTTTCTGTACTTTGAAATTTCTCCTGGGTTTTTTCTTTGTAACTACTCAAACTTCAGTTTTTTCTTCTTTTTTTATCTGTAATATCACATATATTTATTGTGGATCAAATACATTTTAACATGCACCTGTGAAGTGAAATATGATGAGAAGTAGCAAGTATATATTACCACAATGAAAAATCAGAAATCAGATTCTCAATAGTTAATATAAGCCACAAAAAGGCACTAAGGTTGCATCTGGGGAAGGATTTCAAGTGACTCAAAATAGTATAAATTTGAAATCCACCACAATGCCTCCAAAAATAATAAAATAGAATTTAAGGATTTGAAATCTACTATAAAATGTTATAACCAAATATGCTAAATTGATTTGAAATCCACAACTTCAAATCCATCAATCCAAATGAAACCTAAGTGTTTCCTTTAGCAAACAACCAAACACTTGATTCACTTTACCATAATATTTTAGCTCTAGACAACGACGATTTTTCTTGTGTATGAGTTCACTAATACACAACATTCAGCATTCTACATGTTACATTCACTCATCTAATCCTAAGTGTCTCTACGCGACTCGCAGAATTGAAACGAATAATTCAAGAAAATGAACCGGAAAAATAAAACGATAGCGAAAAAACAGCAACCTTCAGAGGATATCATGATTTATTATAGATTCTTTCAACGGTAGTGACGGTAGTTGGGGCTGTACATACAGCTTTCTGCATATGCTTCTAGGTTTTCCGGTTGGGGAAGACGAGTGGCCAAACCTATAATAATGTAATAAAAATGGCAATGATTATGATATGACAGATTTTTATATTAGGGATAATTACAAAAATTACCCCTGGGGTTCGGGTTAATTACAACAAAAACCCAGAAATGTTTGAAATTACAAAAACCTCCTTGAGGTTTTGATTATTTGTTAAATATAAGGAGTTAATTGCAATTACAAATGTAAGGGGGGTGTTTGAAATATTTTTGTTTATAAAAGGGGTAAAGTGTAATACAGAATCAACCCTCACAGGGTTTTCTGTAAATTTAAAAAATCTGTGGGTGTTTTTGTAAGTGACCCAAACTTCAGGGATAATTTTTGTAAATATATAGGATTAGCACATTGTACATTTTGGTTATCGGGATGAAGATATTACCAAGTTCATATGCTTTAGCTGCTACTCTGGCTGCAATCTGGGCCGAAATCTTTCTGATGTTCGAAAATGGTGGATATATGAGTCCTTTATCTAAGTTCTCTTGGCTAACCTGTTCAGCTAATGCTTCCGCTGTTTTAAGAAAACGAGACGACAAAAACATACACAAAAGAATTAGAAACCGATTAGCGGGCTGAACCTAATTTACTGTTTAACTTCAAGAAAAGACATTGGGTACATTTCAAAAACTACCCATGAGGTTTAGCCATTAAAAATCCAGTTACCTTTCAGAATTAGAACACCATATCGAAGTATTACAAGTACATATTGAGGTTTGTGGTTGTTTTACAAATAGCCCCTCAAAAGGCGCAATTTGTAAAATAGAAACAAGCGTTTAGCCTAATTACAAGAAAACTTAGTTATATTTCAAAATTACAAATACACCCTGGACATCTTATTTTATTTTTTTTCTAATTGCAACCTCAAGAAGGGGGGTATTTGTTAGATAAACACAAACTTAAAAGGGGTGTTTGTAACACTTTAAAGGGGTATTTGTAATTCTGAAAGATAACTGGAGTTTATTGTAATTAGGTTAAACCTTAGGATTACTTTTGTAATTATCCCTAGAATCAAATGTCCAATGGGTATTTATAATTTTGAAGGATAACTGGGTTTTCTTTTTGAAATTTTGTAATTAGGCTAAAGCTCAACTGCAGTAATTGTAATTCTCCCAATGACATCTTAGTATCCCCATCAGGAAACAAGAACACAATGTAACGAGAGCCAAATGCATGTCGGTTATAAAATGTTGCATTTCCGTTGGATCACAATATTGCTTTAGCAAATGCGATAGAAAATCAATCAATCTCATGCCCCTATCACACATAACTCAAGCTAGAAATACAAATATGTAATTCTTCAATCATACAAAATATCTCCGACTTAGTAGTAGTATGAGTAACTTACAAGCTGCGAGAAGCATATCGTCGTGAACGCGGATGGCACCAGAAATAATCAAACCCAGACCAAATCCAGGAAAGATGTATGCATTATTCGCCTTAACAAAGAAATTAATGCTCAAGTCAGCACCAATAAGAAAAAAAAAATGAAACAGTACAAATAAATTTTAGTGGATAGAGGATGTTTAGACTGAACCTGGCCAGATGCATAAAATTTGCCGTTATATTCAACCGGGCTAAATGGGCTCCCACTAGCAAAAATGGCTCGGCCCTGAATGACGAGTAGAAGAGATGAGGAAAAATTACAAAAATGAAAGAAGATAAATCGTATGACATCTCAAAGAATGCATATTAAAAATGAAAGCTGACTGATCACCTCACTCCATGTATAAGCTTCTTCGGCCGTACATTCAGACTGTGAGGTTGGGTTGGAGAGGGCAAGAATAACCGGTTTCTGAAAGGCAATAAAATGCAACTTGTTAGTTGATGACATGTTTTCTTGAGGACTATAAAATTGAAAAGGGATAGCTACAAATTCTACCCTTGAGGTTTAGTCTAATTACCCAAAAAAAAAAAAAAAACATCTATCTTTCAAACTTACAAATACTCCATTGATATTGTTTATGTTTTACAAATTGCACCCTCAAAATGTGGTGTTTGTTAAGAAAATACAAACATCAAGGGGGTCTTTGTAAATACCTTAGGGGTAATTGTAATTTTGAAAAATAATTGGATTTTTTTACAATTAGGCCAAACCTCAAGAGTAGTTTTTGTAAGGGATAATTTAAAAAAATGAGGCTTGGGCTAATTAAAAAAAACCCAGAGGTTTTTGAAAATTACGGAAACCCCCTTGAAGTTTGAATGTCTCACATTTTTCCCCTTCATAAGCAAAAAAATATTTCAAACCCTCCCGACATTTATAGAAATAGTACAATTACCCCCTCAAATTAAGACAAATTCAAACCTCACGGGGTTTTTGTAATTTTAAAAAACCACTGTTTTTTTTTTAATTAACCTAAACCTCAGGTTTTTGTTGTAATTGTCCCTAATAATTAATCAGATGCCAGACCTCATTGAAGGATGCCATTGCCTCGACCACTTCTTTTGTAAAGGTTCTTCCTGCCCCTGATGATCCAATCAATACCGTTGGTTTAATGGACTGTCAAAACAAGACAGGAATGAAGATCCACATTAGAACTGTGATTTTCATATTCATGAATACTATTTTACGCGCGTACACACAATTACAGGGAGAAACAGAGATGGATGGAAACAGATAAAGAGAGTTCACACCTTCACAGCATCTAACAAAGTTCTGACAGGTTCGTGTTCATGCGCCCAAGGCCTCTTAAAATGTTGAAGTGACTCCACACGGGACTTAACAATCAAACCCTAAAAAAAGAAAAATCTATCGGTGCTTAATATCGTTGATGGATAAAAAATATGGAAGTACCAAATGAAAACTCAGAGAATTTCAATTTGAATACCTTTGAGTCGACGAGCCAAATCTTTTCACGAGCCTCTTCCACTGGGACACCAGTCTGCATATAGAAAGAAACTATATTTCACTGACAAATATACACTGGATTTGGCTTCATCAAATAAAATAAGCGGACAATAATAAATTATTATGAAGATGTAACAAATGTTTTGACAATCGTTGACCTGTTTCGACATTTCAAGTGCTATGAGTTCTGCAATACCAGTGCCAGCCTGCATTAATAACATAGGAAGCAAAAAAACGAACACCATGTATCAGGTAAAATGAAGGATACAGAGAAAGGAAAAGAAATAATTATACATGTTACTCTGGACATCCCAAATTTTTAAGTTTAAACATAAGGGGAATTATGTTAACATCCGAATCAAAAAAAATTATAACATCCAAGATTTGATTGTACTTCCCCGTAGGGCTGCAAATGAACCAAGTTGCTCATGATCTATTCGGAGTTCGACTCGATATAAGTTCGTTTAATGAGGCTCGTTTAAGTAAATGAAACCAAACTCAAGCTTAAGTACATTTGGCTCGTTAGCTTGTGAGCAAACTCATTAGTAAGCTCGTGATCCAGCTCATATAATTTAAATTAGTAGTTTGACTTTAATTTTAATTCTTATACTTTTACTTATGATAAATATAGAAACATTCAAATAAATTTATATGTTCGAATAAGTTATTGATTTTAGTAGATATATTATGTGTTTTAGAAATATATAATTTTATTTTTGTAATAAATTGGAGAATAATATAATTTATAATTGATATTTACTTAGCTCGTTTAGACTCGATTAAGCTCGAAAAAGCTCATGAACCATCAATATATTCGATAAATTAATCTCGAGCTTGACTCGATAATAAACGAGCAGAGCTCAAAAGCTCAAGTCGGCTCGGTTCGACTGCAGACCTACTTCCATTCTGCTTTTAAAAAAAAGTGATTTATCGTAGTACAAGTGAAGAGCAGTATTGGCAATCAACAGTCGGTAGTGTTTGAAAACAGAAGATGAAAGTTGATTAAGTTAATGTGTTAGGTGAATTAAATGGTAAAAGTGTTTTTACATATTTCAAAATGAAACCAGAAGCAGAATTACAAAACAGCATATTGAGATTAGTAAGAGAAAAGCACCTCTCCTGCACCAAGGAATAAGAATCTATGTTCAGACAAGGTACCCCCTACTAAATTCAGTGCTGCCATAAGTCCAGCAAGGACCACAGATGCTGTACCCTGATACAAATTGAAGTATGCTAAAATTAATTACGATAACAAACGGGATGAAGAAATAAAAATTATAGACATGCCTAAAATATCTCGAAAACAATTACAGCAAGAAATGAACAGTATAGAGTTACCTGAATATCATCATTGAAAACAAGATGGGTAGATCCATACTTAGCAAGGAGATCAAAAGCATTGTGATTTGCAAAATCTTCAAACTGCAATCGTCAGAAGGAAAATGCTGTTAAGAATCAGAATAGTATAACAGAATGGTTAAAAAAAAATATTACGGCAAAAAAAATGACCAACCTGGATAAGGACTTTTTCTCCATAATTCTGCTTCACTGCAGACATAAACTCATGTAGAAGTTCGGCATACTCCTGTTCATGCCGATAAAATATTTTTTAAGTTAGAAGAAAATATATGACAGATATAAAAGATATGGTGTAGCATGATAGGTAACAGATTGTTAACCTGCCCTGTTGCTCTCCTTCTTCTAAGCCCAATATAAAATTCATCATTTAACAACTGCTCATTATTCGTTCCAACATCGATAGTCACGGGCAAGCACTGGAATGAATTGAAAATATCGACAAGTTTAAATTCACAAAAATATATACAAAATAAAATAACAGGCAGAGACTCATAGGTAAAATGCAGGCTATGTGGCCTCAAATGACAAGTTATCAATAAATAGAAAACCCTCATGCCATTTTGTGGAGATATATGTGGCCATTTTAGAGTTTGAGGTACAATAGAATATTTAGAAACATTAGTTTGAGCCAAAAAATTTATGGACAAGACTCGGAAGGTTTAAACAAAAAGCAATTTTATATAGAGACTTACAGCAGAAGGACGAATGCCACCGAGAGCTGAATATAACGAAAGCTTGCCAACAGGTATCCCCATTCCCTGGTGGTATTAAAAGGCGTAAAGAGTTACAGCAAATCATATGCAAGTCATTACATGCAAGATAGAAAGCACGGACAAAAGGAGCATAAAATTATGATGAAAATTCAAGCCAGTCTCCTACAATTAGGGAAAATTACAAATACTACTCTTGCGGTTTAGCCTAATTACCAAAAAACAATTATCTTTCAGAATTTCAAATACCCCCTTCTATGTAAGAAAATGCACCCCACTGAGGGGGTATTTGTAAAACAATTACAAACCTCAATGGGGTATTTGTATGCTTCTGGGAGGTAGTTGTAATTTTCAAAGATAGTTGGATTTTTTGTAATTAAATTAAACCTCAGGGGTGGTTTTTATAATTATCCCTTGCAATTATTATTAAACTCATAGTGCAAAGAAAAGAAAAGATGGAATTACCAAAAAAAAAAAAAACAATTATCTTTCAGAATTACAAATACCCCCCTCTATTTAACAAATTGCACCCGAGGGGGTAATTTGTAAAACAAATACAAACCTCAAGGGGGTACAGCCTTCAGGGAGGTAGTTGCAATTTTCAAAGATAGCTAGATTTCATGGGTGATTTTTATAATTATGCCTTACAAGTATTATTAAACTCATAATGTTGAAAAAAAAGACAAGAGTTACCTGGCAGCCAAGATCTCCAAGTCCCAAAATCCGCTCACCATCCGTCACCACAATAACTTGAATCTTCTTCTCCGGCCAATTTTTCAATACCTCAAGAATTCTTCCCCTGCCAAAAATTGCTACCAATAATCAGTTTAAAATGTGACGAAAAGAACGTTCAGCAGCTAGTATAGGATGTACTGTTATTTGCGGGTTCAAACTTACTTTTCTTTCAGACTGATGAAGAGACCCTGAGGTTGTCTGAAGATGCTCCCGTATTTTTGGCATGCTTCACCTACAGTTGGAGTGTAGACAACAGGAAGCAGCTCCTCGACATTGTCAATGAGAAGCTTGTAGAACAGTCTTTCATTTCTCTCCTGAAGATGATGACAAAATTATATACATGAGGCCATGAGCATGTCGTGTTTATATTATTACAAGCATGGTTGTCTTGAAACATGACAAAATCACTTAGAGATATGCAAAGGGAGTGCTTGCAAAAACTTATGCTTTTGGAGGAGGTGATTTATTGTAGTAGAAGTAAAAAGTAGTTGAAAATCATAAGCTGATAGTGTTTGTAAATAGAAGCTAAAATTGAACAAGTTAAAAGAGTGTTTGACGAATAAGTTGTAAAGTGCCTTATTTGAGCGTAAAAGTCAAACCATAAGCAAAGTCAGAAATCTAAAGCACCCCTCCCCATACTTTTAGAGAGTGTTTGCAACACTCTAAAACAAAGTGATCTCAGCTTCTAGGTGGAAAAAAAACACAATAGTTTCGGATTAAATTATGCAAAATCAGAAACAAAAGGTCGGCAGTTGAAAACACGAAAACTATTTTCTTCCAGACAAAGTTGACAATCACTTTTCTTTTAAGTGTTTGCAACATTCCCAAAATCTGTGACTTATGAATCATCAAACTTTATACTCTTTATATGCATGGGCTAAATGCAGCATCTCACAATTTGAAGGGCTGTGAATAAAATTGATAAATCATGCGAGTTAAATAATTATGTAATTACCTGAAGATCCATCATAGCCATGTACCTTTGTAGTGGTACTTGGTACTGACGCATGTTGTGCATCATTTTTTTAACCTGCTCAGAAGAAGAGGGCAAAAATGTAATCAAATAGAAACTCAATGTCATAAACGACTAAAAGTCAATAAATTATTTAGAAAACTGGAAATTCGACGAGTCTAGTATGTTACCTGGAGGTCTTGGCTGATAACCACTGGTGGGAGAAGACCACGTAAAAAGTGAGCATCTCTCTCTTTCTCAGTAAAGGCGAGGCCTTTGTTGTAATGAGGGTCACGCAACAATGGATATCCACTGTAAAAAAACAAATAACAGTGATTAAGAAAGCATACAGACGAAATACTTCATATATCGAGAAAGAACATCCCATGAATCATTAACGCAGAGTCACATACAACATAGGAATACACAAGGATTAGCCTACAACACAACGGTCATCTTAAATTGATTTTTTTTTTCATTTATATATCATTTAATTTTTCAGAAGGCTCAGAATATTGGTAAATTTTTCAGTTCACATGACTGGCCACCATGATTTCATTGATCATACTAAAGATGGATACGATCATATTTATGTAGATGGTTAAGTCAATTAAGAACTTAATTTTCATGGACATGATGATTATCTAACATCAGTGCAAGAGATTTATGGGACACCTTGTTTTTTTTTTTTTTTCTTGAGTACTTGCTTATTTGTTTTCTTAAATTACAGAAAAGCATATGTCAATTGTCAGCTCAAACACAACCAAGAATATTGAGCAATTATTCATATCATCACACATTTTACGAAAGGGTTAAAGACGAGATCAAGCGAACACAATCAAAATACCACAGGAAAAAAAATAGTGCCAACAAGAAGGAGAGAACTAAAGCATATAGAAACAAGGGTAAATTGCAATTTTACTCGTGTATTTATAGGGAGTTGGCAATAATAGTCTACGGAAATCACGATTTGCAAAAAGGTCCAGTAACTTTAAAACTCATGATTTCAGTCATTTGGTCACCAACAGTTGAGAATTTTTCCGAAAAAGATCCACGTGTCCACATTTCCGGCCAAACCCACTGATTTGAAAATCAAGTTTGCTTATGAGACATCTTCCAAGTAATTTTTTCTTTACTAAGATTATATCAATCAAAATGTCAACTCACTTAAAAGTATATCCACAAGCGAGATTAATTTCAGCATCAACAAGTTTGACTGAATATGCGGACACGTGGATATTTTTTTGCAAATTTTTCAACTTCCAACGACCAAAGGAAAAACCCGAGTTTTATAAAGTTAATGGACTTTTTCGCAAATAGTGATTTCTGCAGGACTATAATTGCCAACCCCTTGTAGTTACAAGACTAAAATTGTAATTTACCCTAGAAACAAACACATATACACAAAGCATATCATCCCAAAGTAAAATTTCCACCAAAAACGATCATTATCAGATGCAAAAAAAAACCCTCAGGTTCGATTGTGTGTAAAATTTAAGGGGATAACTGTAATATTTTTAGAAATACCAAGAGGATTTTTGAAATAATTTTTACTTACAAACGGGGAAAATGTAAGACGGAATCAAGCTAAAGGCGTTTTTCAAGTTTCAAAATTCTCAGGGTCTTTTTTGTAATTAGCCTGAACCTTAGTTGTTGTTTTTGTTTACAATTATCCCATAAATAAAGAACCAAAACTAAAAGGCCCACAAACTGAAAACTCAACATAGAAATCATCGATGCTCATGTAAACCTCAAGAAACATAGATTGATTCATCACCTAGCAACAGTAACAGTCCATGGGGTGATGTACTGATGCTCGGTGGCGCTATCCTCACCGTACACATCTTCCACGCCACCACCAACGGTGGATTTTGATTCTTGCTCAACCGCTGCTGACGATGATGACGAAGTAGCAGTTTCTCTCATCTCCTTCAAAGTATTCTCCATCAAAACGCTGACGTTTCGATCTCCTGGCTTGCCATTTGAACTCACAGAAGCCACCACCACTGGTGGAGCTGATATCTTTCTCTGTGTGGACTGTGTCAAGCTTTTCGACACCCCAGAAAGAGAATTGTTCTGCAGAAAATCAAACAAAATAAAATTCTTGAACATCATATTCAAGAAATCAAAATCAAAAAGTCCCTTTTTGTTGGAATTTCAGATTATTGTAGCAATTCTTGAAATGGGGTTTTTTTTTCCAAACTGAGATTCATGAAAGTGGCCGAGCCCATTTTTCTAATCTGGGATCAGAAGACAAAATCATACAAGAAACTTAAAATACTAAATGCGACACAGTGAAGCTAAAAAAAAATTTAGAAAAAAACCAAGAAACTGGTTAAAAAGTTGTCAAAGAGAAGAAATTGGTCTAAAATTACCAGAAAACTGCTTCCATTTAATGAAAACATGGTGGCAGAAGATGTTTAGAAGGCGGAGTCTTTTGGTTTTGGCCTGTATATATGCTGCAAAGAGAGGAGGAGAGAAATGAGAGAAGAGAAAAGGAAAAATGGTAAGGGTATTCTCCTCCTTATGCTTCTCTCTCTCTCTTCTCTCTTCTCTCTCTCTCTCTTCTCTCTTCTCTCTCTCTCCTACTTGTCCTTCTGAGCTTGCTTTATATCAGCTAATTCTCAACAGAAGTAGCCCAACATTTGTGACTTGTTCTCCCACAAAAGCTGTTTATTAATTGAAGTTTCAATTGAAAATTGAAAAGTAAAAAAAGGTTAAAGTAATTTTACACTATTATTTTTAAATTTTATAAATTTGATGTTCCCAAATGAAAAGTGTTATCACTTTGTATTATTTCAGTTTTGAAACTTATTTGATAATAGAAAGAAAGAAAAAAAACAGTACAAATAATTGCATCATGTAATTTTTTTAGCCTTGTAGCTAACCTGCAAATGAATCAAGCTGCTCGTGATCTATTCGGAGCTCGACTCGATAAAATATTGTTTAAGTTCGTTTAATGAGGCTCATTAAGATAAATGAATCAAACTCAAACTTAGAGATATTCGGCTCGTAAGCATGCTCGTTAGTAAGTTCGTGAGCAGGCGCGTTAGTGAGTTCGTATAAATTAAACTAATAGTTTGATTTTAATTTTAATTTTTATCTTATTTTTATACGTTTACTTGTGATAAATATAAAAATATTTAAATAAACTTATTTGTTTGAATAAAATTATAGGTTTTAATAAATACATTATGAATTTTAGAAATATATAGTTTTAATTTTGTAATAAATTGATGAATAATTTAATTTATAATTGATATTTACTAAGCTGGTTTAGTTTCAATTAAGCTCGAACAAGTTCGTGAGCCATCAATATATTCAATAAATTTAAGTTCGAGTTCAACTCGATAATAAACGAGTCAAACTCAAACTTTCAAAAGTTCAGTTCGGTTCGGTTCGATTGTAGTTCTACTTGTAGCTCAAGTGTGTATTCACTCTAACAAGGGTATTATTGATCAGTGGTTTCGAACCCTGGTGTGCTTGGATATAAGTTTTTTTCATTTTTGTTCCGTAAGAAGAAATAAGTGATTGTATACCAAAAATTTCATAAAATTCAATATTTACTCACCTCTGACTTTTTCTTTCATTAATTATATGTGCACATTTTTCAAAAAGAACAAAGCATTTATTCTACATTTTTTTCCACAAATTTCATTATTCATTCAATCACATATTTATATCTATTAATCATATTCAATTATTATTTTACTATTCATATATCACATCTCTCATCATTACATTTTAATCTCATCGTATCCAATCACACTTTCAAAATTCATTTTTCTGTTTTTAAAATATGTTCCATCACTAGTCTCTAGCATTAAAGAAAAAAATCAAAATGAAAGGATATTTAATCACCATCCGAGTCTTTAATCTTTGAACCCTTCATCTCCATTTCTTACAACTCATTAAAAAAAGAAGTTATTTTACTATTTTTGTTAAACTATAGCATGTACTACGAACAATCTCGCTAGTTAGATTATTATTGTCAGTATTAAAATAAATTTACACAGTACAATACATGTATCTTCCTTTTTAAAAAGATAAATAATTTTTCTTATTTAGTTTAGCTTTTTCTAGATTTTTTTAAACACTTACTTAAATATACATATTCTTAATTATATTCTTCTAATAAATTTCAAACTGAATTAATTAATAATAACTTTGATTCTAAAACAATTACAATTTCAAATCCTCACTACCAAATAATTACGACTATTAAAATTAAAATAATAACTTGTACGTAGAAAAGCAATGTACTCCATTTGTGATTTATCATTTCATTAATTATAGAAGAAAATAAAATAGAATATTGAAAGCATGGATACCTATTTTCCAGCATGTTGGACCATAAGATTAGAGAGAAGAAAAATGGACCACAAAATTCTTTAACGAAAAGAAGCCCCATTGGATAAACTAGCAACTTGCATGGCCCGCACGTGGTAGGGGCCTAGAATGACTGATCATCTATTTCAAAACCACTAATGCACTTAGTATTTAGAAAAGAAAAAAAAAATAGAAAACCAACCTTATATGGTTATTGATGCTCATAATTTAAATTGGCCCAATAAAATTGAAGTATTTTTCATTGTTTTTAATTTGAATAAATTTATTTTCAATAGATGGCTTTTATTTGCATTATTCTTGATAATTGACTTTTTTTTAATTAATAAGTTTGTCGCATATGTGGAATTTTATTGAGAAGATCAGATAAGTCATTACCAGACGATATGTAAGAGAAGCGAGATCATTTTTGGTACGTGTTTTATCCAACGCCTCTAGGGATGAACGATCCGAGCCAATCCAAGATTTAGTTTGTTTGCCAAATGTTCATTTAATTTTCTACGAGCTCGAGCTCTTTTCATATTTTAAAAAATTTGTTCGTGTTCGTTTGATAAAATTATTTAGTGTTTGAATTTGTTCACGAACATATTCATGAACACATTCATATTTGAATTCGTATTCATTGCATATTTGTGAACATTGAATAATTTTGTTCGCGAACAATAAACAAACAAACCTAATTAATTACCTTTGACGAGTTAATGTTTATTACATGTTTGTGAACAAATTCAACTTCAATTCATATGTTAATGATAAATTTTTCATATTGTAACTTTATATATTTTTTATATGATATAAAGTTATAAATTATATTATACAATATTATTAGAATTATATTTGTTTAGTTTTTTTAATATTTATGTTTGACTTATATGTAAAATTTCAATTTTAGATTAAGCTAAATGAGCTTGTTCATGAACGTTTTATAAACGGACACTAAAGGAGCTTGTTCACGAGCTATTAATGAAAGAGTATATAATTGTTCAAGCTCTGTCCGTTTATTAGACGAACCCTAAAATTTGTTCATAATATGCTCGTTAACTAAATAAACGAACGCTTCAGTTGATCATTTACAGCCATAAGCACCTCCGTTGCGAAGTGTTGATTCTACAGATTAACTAGATCTATTTAGGTTTAAAATTTTTGTTTTAGATCTGAATATATTTATAAAATATGATCTTGTAGAGCTTGCATCTGTTTTTGATTCGTTGTTGTAATCAGTCGTAAGTTTCTTCTGATATGAAATTCATTTTTATTCTAAAAAAATGTTGAAATATGGTTCGGAAGTAAATTAAGGACCAATGAAATTAATCATTTTTTCATTAGTAATCTTCTAATTAATTAAAAGTTCGCCAAAACAATTGTGGAATTTATTTTATAAAAAAATAATTTATATATTTTTTTCCTATAGGCAAATAAAAAAAGAAAAACATTTATTTGTGTAATAATAATATTAATACGACTCCTTAATGCATGAAAATGACTAAGAGGGTGTAACAATGTGAGAATGTATGGGGTGTCACTTTTTCTTGAAATATCCATTACCATTTTGTCTTCATGGGTATTTGCCCATGGCTTGCTAAAACAACAAGGTGCATGCACCATATTTTGATTGTTTTTTGTAAATGAGAATGGACGGGAAGGTACAAGAATATTTCGCTATCCATAAAAATATAAAGATTTTAGATTATTTGTTTATTTATAACTTTTGCTCTTTGTTTAAGTTTATGAATTAGTAATTTACTTCAGTTGGATTTGATGAATTAATGATAATCTTTATTTTCAAAAAAAAAAAAGTTTATGAATTAGTAAAGGGAAGGGACGAAAAATAAGATCAGTTTTAAAAATTGATTTTTATTAAGAAAAAAGATCGGAATAATTAGATGCAAAGAACTAGATATTAAATTAATCGAAACTCAGTAGTAATATTGAAAAATAAATATCATTTTTCTCCAAGAACATGAGGATAGCATTGGTTTGACAGAGGATGATCCAGTCATCTTTGGACAAGCCATGCGCACCCCCAACTCTCATAAGTGCATTGATGCCATGAAAAATGAGATAAAGTTTATGAGCGATAACGGCGTTTGGGATCTTGTCGAATTGCCTAAAGGTACGAAACTCATTGGTTGGAAATGGATATTTAAAACCAAAAGGGATTCAAAAGGCAATATCGAAAGATATAAAGCTTGCCTAGTCGCAAAAGGTTTCACTCAAAAGGAGGGCATCGATTACAAAGAGACCTTCTCTCCAGCATCTTCGAAGGACTCTTCTAGAACTATTATGGCACTGGTAGCTCATTTTGATTTAGAGCTACATCAGATGGATGTGAAGACTGCATTTCTCAATTGAGACATTGAAGAAACAATCTATATGGTGCAACGAAAACTTTGTATCCGGAGATCCAAAGTCTATTTGTTTGTTTATTTATCCGGAGATCCAAAACTATACATATGGTTTGTTTGTTCAAAAATTAAATGAAAATCATTATTTTCATTTTCTATTTTTCACATGAAACAACATCTCAAACTTATAATTTATTCTATTCTCAAACCTATACACTACCCTACATCACTCATCATTACTTATCAATCACTATTCTCATATTTTAACCCATTATATAAGTGAGACCCACCATTATCAACTTTATCTTACTATTTTTAAATTATAAATATCTAATGGGACCCACCAACTTAATTTAAAATATAATATAAATATTCAAATTAAAATATTAAAAAGACCCCACCAACTTAATCTTCAATTATATATTATAAAATTCAAATTAAAATATTCAAAACCAAACACAATCTTTTTTTTCAAATTAAAATATTAAAAGTGAAGTATTTCAATTATTATATACATAAAATAATATTTCATCATTTCACATTTCAATCCATTCATCCAAACACAATCCCAATGTCCACACGAAACCAATAATGTCAAAATTGATGATTGTAAACAAACAGTGTTTGCAAATTAAAGAAATCCATCTACGGGCTTAAGCAAGTAAATGGTATTTTCATCAAGTGATTTTTCATGTGGTTTTGAAGTGAATGTCATTGATGATTGTGTGTATCACAAGTTCAGTGGGAGTAAATATATTTTCTTGGTTTTATATGCCGATGATATTCTTCTTGCAAGTAGCGATACAGACTTATTGTGTGAAACTAAGAGATTTCTAACTAAGAAATTCGAAATGAAAGATCTTGGTGAAACCTCTTTTATATTAGGAATCCAAATACTTAGAGACCGCTCTCGAGGTATTCTTGGGTTATCATAAAAGATCTATACCAATAAGGTTTTAGAGAGATTCAACATGAAAGAGTGTAAGTCTTTAGATAACCCCGTGGCTAAATGAGACAAATTTAGTCTCAAATAGTGCCCCGATAATGACTTCGAAAGAAAAGAGATGCAAAAGATTCCATATGCGTCGGCTGTGGGAAGTCTTATGTATGCTCAAGTTTGTACTCGTCTTGACTTGGCATTTATAGTGGGATTTTTGGGTAGATATTTGAGCAATCCTAGCGAGCAACATTTGAAAACAGCCAAACGCGTGATGCAGTATTTGAAGAGAACAATAGATTACATGCTCACTTATCGGAGATCAAACATTTTGGTGATCATTGGGTACTCTGACTCCGATTTTGTTGGATGTCAAGATAGCAAGCGCTCCACATCTGGATACACGTTTACATTGGATGGTTGAGCTATCTCTTGGAAATCTGTCAAACACTCACTTATAGCTTCATCCACCATGGCGGCGGAGTTCGTTGCATGTTATGAAGCATCCAACCATGGGATATTGCTACGTAATTTTGTCACTGGGCTGCGTGTGGTGGATGGCATTGAGAAGCCATTGAAGTTTTTTGTGACAATAATTCAGTCATGCTTTACTCCAATAACAATAGAAGTTTGATGAAATCAAAATTCATTGACATCAAGTTTCTTGTTGTTAAGAAGAGAGTTCAAAATAAACAGATTTTCATAGAACATACAAGGACTAATGTTATGCTAGCATACTGTTCATATGGGTGTTGTTCCAGATTTCACTTTAGTTTAGTGGGAGTTTATGTTCTATACTTCTATGTATTTTATTTCAGCTTTCGGACCATTTATTTTTCTGCATAATAAACTTGATGGTTATATTATTTCTGAATTCAATTATTTGTATACTTGTGATTTACATTGCATATGTATTGATCTCATTAAAGATTAAAGTTGGGCCAGTAGGAAAAAGACATGATTAAGATAACCTTGCATGGTATTTCCATGTTGCTCTCCATATTTGATCTATGTCATTGAGTGTACTAGTATGGTGATTATCTTGGTTGAGTCATGATATTGAATGTGACGAAAATTGGGATAGTCTCATAGCTAGTGTATGAGATGGACCAGATTCTCAGACAGTAGTCAAAGAATAAATGACATACAGTTATGCAATAACGAAATATAATTGTTTGTGGAACAATATGTAGTCCAAGTGAGAGATTGTTAGGAATTATTTAATTCCTAATATATGGGCAACATATTTAATTACAATTATATTTGTCATTTAATTATTAATGGACTAATTAAGTGATCTAAATCCGGTGGAGTCCTAAGGCTACTGAATTTGATATGGAAACAAAGAGTAGATACCTAATAGGAATCAACTTAGAGGATTTTGGGAACCCTGATTTGATATCTATATAAAAATCTTATGGTTATGGTCCCCAATATACTAAATCACACATAGTTTTCTATTCTCCCCATCAAGAAAGAAAACGGAGGTCCCATAAGGAATCCGGAGATTTAGTTGAGGAAGACCACAATACCGATTTAATTGTTCGTGCGGTTCGTGTTCGTACACTCAAGCCATTCGTGTCCGGATAGATCGCTCGTTGAGGTATTCGCACACAAATCTTGCTATGGGTCCATGTATTTCACCATTCCGTAAATCTTTAATGATTTGAAGCATGATGTTTATATCCTAGATTTTTCCGCATCTAGGGTGATTATGTGAATTTTATGATTATTGTTATAAGATTCTAACATTTTCTTCCAACAGAAAGAGAAAAACGATACAAAATTTCAAAATTCTTATTCTATTTTGGTGATACATCTTGTACTGCATTTTCACATTTTAATGAATACGCGCAAAGTATATATAATTTATAAGGATAGTTACATAAGTTGCCGTAGTTTTAGTCCTACAAAAAATCTAGTTATTTTTAAAAATTACAAATACCCCTTAATATTTGTCTTGAATTTACAAATTGCACTATCGGGAGAATATCAACCCTATATACTAAATGAAAAAATAAAATCTGACACGTGCCATCACCTCATATTTTGAGGCATGCAACAACTCCTCATTCTCCCAATCCCACATTTGTTTCATATTTATGCATGTGACAATCCATTCTCCTAATTTCATATGACGGTTTCATATTTATCCATGTGACAATCTAATATTATATATATTTTTTATATATAATATATAATATTAAATATAACTAATAATTCAAAAATTAATGATTCTATCTATATAGTCTATTTTTTTTGTAAATAAAAAATTAATGTGAAAACGACTGTCACAATATAATTAAGAATTAAAACTTTACGTCATTTTAACAAGCCAAAATACACACAAAAAAGCTCAAATTTATGAATAATAAATGTGTTTGTTGCTTACCAAATATAATGTGAATTTAATTGAAGTGGATTTATCCAACTACACTATGTGCAAAACTAAATAAATAGTATTTGTCCACCTATTTAAATCTTATAGAAATGAAAAAAATGGAAGGTTTTTTTATTGTATAATTTTGATTAATAAAATTAGCACAATTAACTAAGTGATTTGTTAAATGCCAAAACTCCAAAATAAATAGCTCAAATTTATTAATAACAAATTTACTTGTTGCTTATTAAATTTCATGCGAATTTAATTGAAGTGGTTTTGGTTTATTCAACTACATTGTGTGTAAAGCTAAATAAATAATATTTGCTCACCTATTTGAACTTGTAGAAACTTTAAAAAAAAATATATTTGATAATTTTGATTAATAAAATTAGCATAAACCCCACGTAACACACTGGCGTTTTTCTAGTTTTTTTAGATAAATACTAACTTTAAAGGTGTTTGTGGCACCTTAATGGTGTATTTATAATTTTGAAAGATAAAACTCAAGTTATTTGTAATTAGATCAAACCTCAGAAGTTTTTGTAATTACCCATAATTTATAGTTAATTGAATATTCTATACATTTAATATGTATTTACAAGTCTAATACGAAATAAATTGAAGTAGAAATTAGAATATTGGAATTATTTGGCAGGAAATGGCTTTCCAACATAGAGGCTGACAGTACGTATTTCACATTAATATTAATTAGGACAATTGGCACAAACACAACCATGTACATTCACAGCAAACTCTTTGGAACTGTAACATCAACAAACATTGTAGAATCCGTCCCTCATTCAACTTTTGTTTGGCTATGAATTTTTTAAACCTAAAATAAAATAAAAATATTAATTGCATGCATGTATCTTTCATATAATTTTGTTACACAAGAATATACTTGAATGTAACTCTGGAATATAATTTCGATACGTTTCCGGAGAAATATCTTCGAATGTTTTAATCCTAAGAGACATGCGAAAAAATTAAAGTTATTAACAAACTAAGCTATTCGATATTCGATCCGAGATCGATCATTAAAAGTTCGTTTGAGCTTGATTCGTTAACATAACGAACCAAACTTGAACACATTTTTTCATTCGATAAAATGTAAAGATCGGCTCGAGCTCGAACTCGACTCGATTAATAAAAAGAATATAGGTTTAATAATATCAAGCTACTCGAGCTCGATCCAGATTTGACGACTAAAGCTCATTCGAGCTCAATTCAATTAATAATCAAATCAAGCTCAAACACAATTTTTGAAGCTCGATTAAAATTCAAACAAGTTTGAATAGTACTATGTTCAGCTCGACTCGACCGGCCCGTTTACACCCATGTTGAGGTCCATCACCATCTTGATTCTTGAGAATCTACGACGGAGTTTACGAATGAATTTGGTTTAAGTTTGGTGGTCTTTTTATTTGTAAAAAACTAAAAAGATGTAATTGATCGATATGTTAATTGGTTATTAGCTCGTATCTCAAGGGATGTTATGGGTTCATCTCCATCAATATTATTTTAGAAAAAATGTATAAGTATTTAAAATCTTATAACATGTTTTTAAATTTCATTATAAGATATTAGAACGTATTTAAAAACTAATATTTTGAAAAGTTTGGATAAATTTATAATATGATAGGGCTTGTAAATACTCGTAATAAGAATTAAAATTCTCAAAATTAAAGAATGGTATTACTATAATATTTTATTTAAAAAAATAGGGAGCTTTGGATAAGTTTATTTGAAACAAAATTTCAACAGTTCACATAATAAATAGGTGAACCAGCCCTCAAACAAAAAACAAAAAAAAGAGGAAAGGGTGAACCCACCAAGAAATTAATGAGCAGCTGCCTTAGATTGGTGGTATCTTGGTAATTACAGGTACAGTTGAGAGTTGGCCAACTTGATTTGGATAATTAATTAAAATCGACAAGATTTTGATGCTTTATTTTCTAGATTAATTGCAAATAGTCTGCATTTTCTTGGACTCGTACCGTAGGCCACTAAAGTCTAAAGTCTACTCGTAAAGTTTCACTCGTGTAAGGGTGATTTTTAATAGACACATTGACAAATGATAACATAATGTTAAGAAATTAATTAAGGTATTGTTAAGATTAGAAAACAATAGTTAGTCTCATTTTGAGTGTTTAGGAAAAAATACTTCAGAAAAAATATTGTGAGAAAAACATACAAGAAAAAGTCAAGTGTGTTTGATTGTATTTTTGGAAGTAATTTCTTTATTACTTTAATTATCATGCCTAGATTTTTGGGAAGATTGTTTTATAATGAATAAAGGATGTAAATATATTCCTCATTAGAATATTTATAAATATATGTATAAAAGACAATGACTGGTATAGCCAGGGGTGGATCTATTGGGGGCCACTCCGGCCCTCCGCACCCCGATTTTTTCCCCATTCTTTTAGTGGAAAAAAAAATTTAAAAAATTATATGTTTTTCTGAAGGGGAAAAAATAGTTGAGTTAGGGAAAAAAATTGGACTAGGGATAATTGGTGCGGTTGGCTACGCCCGGTATATAGCAATAATTAGTTTTTATAAAATATTTTTGGAAGATTTAATTTAAATGCATTTTTAGGGAATAATAATACAAAATTTTGATTTCATATTTTCAAAATACTAAAGAAAAAAAATCGGACCAAAATATGTTGAAAATTTGGATTTGAGAAAGTGTGCGTCGACCCGACTTTAAATTTTCGGTGGCTAAGAATTTAATTTTGGAGGAATTAAATTGTATATTATTAATCTACTTTTCCGAGTAGATGTTCGTAGTATTTTTTATTCCTCAAAACCAAATTTCGGTGAGTGAGAAATTAATATACGAAATTGGCCACACAAATGGGCATTATGTAAAGGGAGTTGAAAGGATTTTTCTTCATCCCACATAGCTTATAAAGCAAAGTTTATCCTAGTTTATAAACTAGAAGATGTTATTAGTTGGATATACTATAACATAAGTGGATGATCACAAGTGGGCCACACGCGCGCGCGCCCTGTCTGACATGTGCTTGGGCCGGCCCGACATGGGTTTGGGTCGGCCCGACCCTATTGGGTCCGGGTCCACTACACTTTTGTCACTCAAGACTGTTACAAGGGAGGTTAATGACCATTAACTTACCATGTTTAATTCCCTGCAGGTGGATTTTGACTGTCTATATATAGTTGGTTTCATTGCAGATTTTCAACACTGAAGTGAGCACTAGTCGGGACGTATTTGTCTTGCGGAAAGAGTTCCATTCAACTCGGCTTTCTGGTTTTCCAAGTTGTAATAGTCAAATTCATTTTGGTGTAATTTTCCTTTTCTGTTTATAAAGCCATTGTTCAAGGCTTCCCGTTGTAATCACTTTGTATTCAACGAAATAAACATAAAATCGAACTAGAAATCTTAAAAAAGCTTTCGTTAAGTCAATTGTGAAATTTTCTAACATAATATTCTTTTTCATGGTTGTTTCACTTTTAAGTATAGCTGGTGGCTAAGGGGAAACCGCGTCGGCTCGCTGCTTCCACCGATTGGCCAGTGCCAGCCACACGCTCCACTTTGCAAAATATTATTATTTTTTTCTCTTAGATTTTTAAATTGAAAAATCTAAGAGCTAATAACTTGAAGTCATAACAATAGTTTTTTTTTATACTTTTGAATAAATTTAATTCCTATAAATTTGCTTTACATATTAATTAAAAAAAATGGATTTCACCCATATAATATATGAGTCATTTTGAGTTATTTAACAAAATTTATTTCTTTAATCCACATACAAATAATATATATATGTATGTCATTATCTATACCTAAAACCTGAAGCCAGGCCCACATTACTGATGGGCCAAGTGGGAATGTGGTCCAAGAAACTTTTTATGTGGGCATGGGCAGATTGGTTTTAGAGAAGAAACAGTATGGTGAATATTGGGTTGACATTTTAACAGGGAGGGGTTTGTATTAGTTTATGGAGAGGTGTGGACTGTGGAATGCATGCTTTAATAACTGAATTTGATAAAAACACCTTCCTTACAAGGCTTTATTTATTATTTCTAAGAAAAGAAAAAAGGTTTCACTTTTATGAATGAATGGAATTAGCTGGAATGGAATGAATTTAGGAATGGAATCACATTAGGAATGGAATGATGTAAGATTCCATTCGATTGGTATGTCAGTGGAAAAATGAATAGATCCATTTTTTACTTGAAAATATCTTGATTGTAATTATAATGATAGTAATTGGGAAAAATAATTTTAAAGTATCAAATTCTCTTAAATAAGATTTTTAAATAAATTTTATTAAATATGTTATTTGTAAATTGATACAAAATTATTTTAATGTGTTTTTAATAATATATATATATATACATATATATATATATAAATTTATATCTATGATATCAAAAATATTTTATATAATATTTTTAGGGATAATTAAAAAACACCCATGAGATTTGGGCTAATTACAAAAAAATCCAGAGATGTTTTAAAATTACAAAAAAACCCACCAGGTTTGATTATGTTTAAATTTAAGGGGGTAACTATAGTATTTTTATAAATATCGGGGTTTTGATATTTTTTTTTATGAAGGGGAAAAATGTAAGACAGAATCAAACCTCAAGGAGTTTTTTGTAATTTTAAAAAATCTCTGGGTTTTTATGTAATTATCCCAAACCTCATGGGTATTTTTGTAATTATCTCTATTTTTTATAACAAAATATAGAAAATCAACAAGAGAATTCTATATCAAAATTTTGATTTAACTATTGAATATTGATATAAATTGACTATGATTTATTAAAATATTAAATATAACTTATATTTAAATTATAAATAATTTTTTTATTTATAACACTACTTTTCGAAAATATAGATTATATCCAACATTTTTAGTCATTTATAGAAAGATAATTTTATTAAAAATAAAATTTGAGTCATTCTTGATGATTGGGAATAGCTAAACCCATTTGAGAAAAATGGTCATTCCTTACTTTTGGGAATAGATTCCCATAATTTATTATTTCTAAAGATAAAGAATGGGAATGAAATAAGGAATTTATTCCATTCCTACCCCATTCCCACATACCAATCATGCCGTTAGTAATATGCTTGTTCATTATTGTGTGTATATATAGGGATAATTACAAAATATACCCCTGAGGTTTGACCTAATTACAAAAAAACCAAGCTAACTTTCAAAATTACAAAAAGTACCCCTGAGGTTTGATTCAGTGTTAAAATTAAGGGGTATAGAGTATAGTGCAATGATTTTATAAATATGAAGGGAGATTTTTGAAATTATTTTTGCTTATGAAGGGGTTAAATGTTAGACAAAATAAAACCTCAGGGGTATTTTTGCAATTTCAAAAAATAGTTGGTTTTTTTGTAATTAGATCAAACCTCAAGGGTATTTTTTGTAATTAACCCACATATATATATATACATAGTAGGTGAAAATTTATTTTGATTTTTGGAGTTGTAATATTTGTGGTGCAATGTCATTTTCACGAACATATGTTAAGATTCTCGTTCGTCTAATTTTACACTTGGTTTTCAAGTATATTGTCTATTATCTATACTGTCATATATTGTCTCAAACGATTTAGAATTAAATAATGCTGCGCCATACTCGTGAGTCGTGACTCGTCTAAACCAAGTTGGGTTACACATAGTCACATATATATTATGAGGGATGTAAATGAATCGAGTCGAGCCGAATATAGTGTTATTCGAGGTTTGTTTGAATTTTAACCGAGCTTCAAAAATTGTGTTTGAGCTTGTTTGATTATTAATCGAATAGAGCTTGAACGAGCTTTGGTCGAGCCAAACACGAATTGAGCTCGAGTGGCTTGATATATTTTTACACATACTTTATTCTTTTTTTATTAATCGAGTCGAGCTCGAGCCGAACTTTACATCATATCGAACAGAAAAATGTGTTCAAAATTGATTCATTATGTTAATAAATCGAACTCAAACGAGCTTCTAACAACTGATCTCGAATTAAGTATCGAGTAGCTTAATTCATTTTTCAGGCCTGTACTATAAAATCACCTCCAAATTTTTTTAGATATACATATTGAAAGCTATATCCTATTTTGGTAATAATAAAAGATATATATATATATATATATATATCGATGTTACTCTCTTCAATATACATGTGTTTCTTTTATGAGATACATGAAACTGGTTTTTTTAGTACATATTCTATGGTGATGGATGGAAATCTAACTTAATCTATTGTCTGGACTTGTGAGTTTAACTACTCGAGTACTATTTGATTCTCACGTAAAACTATTTTGATATCTTAATATTTTCTCATAAAATTAAATATTCGAGTGTATCAAGCATTCCTTCTAAAGTTCGAATTCACAGAAAAGTAAAGTTACCCGTCTATCATGTTAATGTAAATTGCATGTGTTAAGATTATTCTAGTATGCGATTTCACTAGTGATCTCGTTTCATATACATTTATTTCGCTGTTCAATGGCGTAGCCAGAAAAAATATTGGAGTGAATTGATACACATAAGTGGGTGGGTCGGATAAGAACCTAAAAAAAATCATATAAATTCTAATTATTATTTTCTTAAAATTCTTAGTATAATTGAAAAAAAAAAAAAAACAGTGGGAGGGGGGAGGTTCCCCCACCCTTGTCCCTATCGTATTATTTTTGTAGTAATAAACTAAATAGTTCCTACATTCTCATCATTTCTTTTGGATTTAGGAGAAAATTAAGGTAATCATAAATTTTAAGAAACCGGCCGATTCATAATGATTTACGACTAAAATTACGATAAAATTTTAAAATAGAAACCCCAATATCATTTTGTTGGTGTGGTTGCAGTTTTGGAATTAGAAAAATGTCTATAACTGCACCGCTCCTTTGTAATTTAAGGAGTAAGATAAAATAGTTTATCCTCATTTTTTAGTTGAATAATTAGACAATTAATATATTAAAAACTAATTAAATTTATATTTTGCATTCCAAACAGAATGTAGCATTCTGCATACTTTGTTTAATGTTTGCAAAAATATATTATGGTTTGCATTCAAAATAAAATACCATTAAAATGCATCATATTCTGAATGCAACTGAAGCAAAAAAGAGAATGCAGTGTGCATTTTGTTCCAAAACACATATTGTTTTAAACAAAAGGCATATTTCAACCGTTTAAAATGTTTCGATTTTTTTTTAAATATTCTAGAAGGATATACTTATCAATCACATGATATTTTCATTTGATTAAACGGTTAAACGGCTGTTGGATTTGGAAGAAAGCATACTGAAAAAGCTAAAGAAAGAAATATTAAAGATAGCTTTTTGTATTGATTCCAAGATACTCAGCAAAGTTTTGTTACCATTACAAATGGGATAGTAGCTCCTATATACACAACACTGGAATGACCTAGAATACTGTGCCAATGGACACGTGGCAATCTAGTATAAGATAAGATGGAATATATGCATAACAAACTCTGTACCATATACTGTACCATATACTAAGGAATGAAATGAAAATCTGATATTAGCTAATGATGAGCTGGACTTCTGCAATATATTTGATGAGCTACTAATTATATTCCAACCTCATCGTGATCGCTTAAAAACTCACCTTTTAGTTTACTTAGCAACAAAAGTTGAAATTAATTTTTAGTGAAAATCGTGTAAAACAATTAAGTTTAAAATTATTTAAGAAAATCGCAAAATTGCATCGATATCATCCCTACAAAACTCACAAAACTCAGGAGTCCTGAGATTTTGTCCTGAAGTTTAACCCATCACAATCTTTAAGGTAATGTTAAAAATAATGTCACATTATAAAAAATCAAGCGAAATGCACAAAATGCTTCTCTGTTCCTTTCCGATACGGTTGGTGGAGAAGATGACACGTCATTTCCACCATAAAATGCCGGAGCACGCCTTTGTACGATGTGACCTATCGATCCTATCCTATCCCAATGGATCTGATAGTGAGCAGCGTGACACGCTTTTCTCTCTTGTGCCGCACGAGGTGTTATTGGTATTGGGTGACTAATAAATACTTTACATTTTATTAACTATTAATATCTAAATCTAATAGACCATTTCACTGAATATAACATCCTCGTTGGGACATGAGATTTTGAGATTGCAAGGAAAAATGAGTATAATTCCACTGGTCAATTATTTGGGAATTGGGATTTTGGACTACAACGCATGATTATAAGTTGAGCATGAGCAATAATCATGAATAAATTGTAGGAAAATAGTAGTGGTTCTGCAAGTACATTTTATAAAAAAAAAAACTGAATCGGTAAAATTGGTAAAGTAAGCAAAATAAAAATTAACTCGAATCGTGTGTTCAATATACTATCTTTAAAACAAATTTGTCACATATTCTGGAAGTATGTTTCCCACAAATAAGACGAGAAAACCAGGTTACCTATTCCAGCGAACTGAAAACTATGCCTGGAAATTATCATCGAAAATTAAATTACAATAATTTTAGTAGATATATGGAAATTCTTGTATTTTATTTGTGTCCTTTTCAAATGTGAGAAACAAATCATATTTATATAGGCATAAATATGATCTTTCACCACAAAATATTTGTCGTTTACTATTGAAATGGTCAAAAATAAATTTGCCCTTTACTATTGAAAATGTCAAAAATAAATTTACCATTTACTATTAAAATTCGCCCTTAACTAATGAAAACATCAAAAAATAAATTTGCTCTTAAATAATTTTCTTCAAAAAATTTCCAACAAAAAATGGATTTTTATACATGGTCAAGCCCCCATATTACACAATTCCAATTAGGGCTTGGCCCAACCCGATGCTATGAGATTACGTTGCCGCTTGATGAGTCTAAAAGTTTGAACCACCAAGAATTTATTATCTCTAATGTCTTCTACTGCAAAACCACTATTAGAAAGGAGCTTGAGGTTTTCCACCGAACCCTCATCAATGCTTAACAAACTTAGAGAAAATTGTATCATAAATATGGAAATTGTGCGTCTCTGTAACATAAAAATATACCTAAAGTAGATGTACATCTGTAGGTTTCCTTGAATTCAAAGTTTTGTTACCACGATTTTACGTTTTGTTGTTGATAAGAGAATTTTATTAGCCTAGTCAGTATTATGCATTCTTATCTATTGACAACTCGATCATATGTTACAATTAGTCCAAATCTCCCATTATAAGATAAGCTCGATCAGCAACATACTAAGCATCAGAGAATTAACAAAAGGATGTGCCAAACCAAGCTACAATGGAGCTCAGTCATTCCTTTGGGCAAATATTGGACAATTATACAAGTGTTGTGTTTGGTAAATGGGGTATTGACCCGATTTTGACCAAATAATTAAGTGGTTTTCATTAGTGAAAAATGGAATTAAATTATTTGTAAAAATTCTACTAAAAAGTAGATGAGAATAGCATTTGGAATTTCTCAAAACCATTTCCGGGTGAATGAGAAATTAATGTTAGAAGTTAGCCACTTAATACAAATAAATGGTATGGAAAATGAAAAATATGGGGAAGGAGAGATGCTCCATCCCATGTAGAAAAATGAGGATAAATTTGCACACTTAATATATCCAAAGTTGGACAAATGAGTTTGGGCCCTTGGGGGCACCCAAGTTTTTGAAGGGGGTTTGGTTAAAAGACACGCGCATGCTTGGGGTCCGGGGCCGGGTCGCAGTGGGGCTTGGCTTCAAGGCCCTTATTCTTTTTGGACCAAAATTTTTGTAATTAATTAAATGGATTTAATTAATTTTTCGTAATTAATTAAATGAATTCAACCTGGAAAGAATTCGGACCCACGCACGGCCCGTGCGGACGAGTCGTGCTACCTGCCGAACTTTTGCGCCTACACGCACGGCCCGTGCATCGGGGTCGTTCGCCCTGCTGAACGTTGGAGCACCAGCGCACGGCCAGGCGCACGGCCCGTGCGTCTGGTCGTGCGCCCCTAAACAGATGCGTCTGTCAGTGCAAAATGTGTCTTTTCGAGCCAAAAGACGCGATCTTTCCATACGAGGCACCTGAGGCCTATAATAATCGTCGACCCTGCAGATGAATATGGATACGAAATCTTAAGATAAAACCTGTCATTTTCTGCATTTGAGAATATTGACATCCTACCTTCAAAAGCTTGAAAGTTAAGAATAACTTGTTGTTCGCTGTTGTTCCGGTTTTGCTAGTGCTGCTAACCGGAACTGTAAAAAGTCGTTGTATATTAGAGGCGAGCGCCGAAACCGTAAGCACTCGGTATATGGAGCATTTTTGTCTTGCGGAGACTGAATTTATTTCAGGCCTCGACTTAGCCATACCTACAAACTCCAGCCATTTTCTTCCTAAACAAAAACCATTCACTCTATATTTTATCCAACAATCGCAAGACAAAAATATTTATTTTTGTTGAAGACGATGGCATCAACATCAGGCTCGTTCACTCCGGTGGTTGCTGCTCCTGCTCATGGCGAGAAACCGACGAAGTTCTCCGGTGGTGACTTCAAGAGATGGCAACATAAGATGCTGTTCTACGTGTCAATATTGGGGCTGTCTCGTTTTCTAAAGGAGGATCCCCTGCCGTTGGTGATGAAGAATCCGACAATGAACGGAGAATCACTATGGATGCTTGGCATAACAGTGATTTTCTATGTCGAAATTATATTTTGAATGGGCTAGACGATACCTTGTACAACGTCTATAGTTCGTTTAAAACGTCCAGAGAGTTGTGGGACTCTTTGGAGAAAAAGTATAAAACAGAAGATGCCTGTGCAAAGAAATTTGTAGTCGGTAAATTTCTAGATTATAAGATGGTTGACACCAAGACGGTTATTAGCCAAGTGCAAGAAATTCAGATCATACTTCATGACTTAGTGTCTGAAGGGATGATTCTGAACGAGTCGTTCCAAGTGGCTGCGATTATCGAAAAATTGCCGCCTTCATGGAAAGATTTTAAGAACTACCTCAAGCACAAGCGGAAGGAAATGGGGCTTGAGGATTTGATAGTTCGACTTCGAATTGCAGAAGACAACCGGGATTCCGAATGGAAATCGGCAAATGTGGGGGTATGATCATACTTTGTGGAACACCAGTAGAGTTTCTGTTGCATTTTTCAATGTAACAACAGGTGTTGCCAAAAGTGTTGTAAACACCGAAACCATATTTACATGAGGTGTTATTGAAAGTGTTGTAACACTGAAGGCAGACACCGTAACAAGAATATGAATCTGAATTCTTACTAAAGATGTGATAACATCAAAGGTTACACACCTTGTAAAAGATGGAGTTGTTGGAACTAAGATCTGAAATCTGGTAGAACGAGATTGTAACTAGATTGTCGGGACAATGTTCTAACAAAAATAAAATAAAAAAATGGCCGAGAGCCATAAGAAATCTGGATGATCTTGTGTTAAACAAGATATCAGAAGTTAAAAGGGGAGCTTTACTTTTTAGCAAACCACATAAAGGATATTGCCTTGAAATGTGGGGGTGCTTTGGAAAAAGTAGAAGCATCCAATGAAATAAATTCAGCATTTATGATATAATTGATGGTACGATCATTAAATCAAGAAATGTTGTATTTATTAAAGGTGTCTTTTCTTGGAAAGGAAAGATGTAAGTCTAGACATTTGTGTCGTAGACATAATACCAATAAACAGTTGATTTCGAAATGAGGTTATTTCGGTTGACTACGTGAAGTCAAAGGAAACCCTTGCGGATCCGCTTACAAAAGGCATAAATCGAGATCAACTGTATAAACTGTTAAGGGGAATGTGTTTAAATCCACAACTTAAAGAATGTTCATAGCGGTAACCCAACCTTGTGAATTGGAGATCCCAAGACTTTGGTTCAATGGGACAACCAAGTTATGAATGTTCAGCTGAACACTTGGAAAATGTGTTAACTCATTCTCGATACATCTAAGTGAATGTAAACCTGCTGAATGTGGTGAGGTTAAGTTTAAGACTTTTAATTATTCTTATACCGAAAGGTGGAGTATGGCAGGATACTCTTCAATAGGAGATCACCTATATAAGTGAGAAGTAGTGGCCGCTTCAAAGAAACACTTATGAATTTAAGATATGGTCCAGGGCCGAAATGGACACAACGTAGAACAACAAATGTTAGAGTTGTTATTGTTTAAGTACTGTTGTCTCGGTTTACACAAACGACTGAGTAGTTCAAGACATCGCGTCACTAAGTAGCTAGTAAATCCGATAATATTTTACTAAGGAATGTATAAAAGCCACAAGCTACCTATCCTGATGCAATAACGATTCGCCGAGACTTTCAAACGAATCTGCATACACACATGCATTAATTTTATTTATGTGGGGGATTGTTGGAATTCGGTCTTTGATAAATGGGGTGTTGACCCGATTTAACCCGATTTTGACCAAATAATTAAGTGGTTTCCATTAGTGAAAAATAGAATTAAATTATTTGTAAAAATTCTACTAAGAAAGTAGATGAGAATAGTATTTGGAATTTCTCAAAACCGATTCCAGGTGAATGGAAATTAATGCTAGAAGTTAGTCACTTAATATAAATAAATGGTATAGAAAATGAAAAAATGGGGAAAGAGAGATGCTCCATCCCACATAGAAAAATAAGGATAAGTTTGCACACTTAATATATCACAAGTTGGATAAATGGGTTTGGGCCCTTGGGGGCACCCAAGTTTTTAAAGGGGTGAGACTTACATGCTTGTGGGTTTGGTTCAAACCCGGGTCCGGGTCGTGGGTCGAAGGTCGCGGGCTGTGGCCTGTGGGCTTGGGCTTCAACGCCCTTATTCTTTTTGTACCAAAAACTTTTAAAATTAAATATTTAATTAATTTTTATAATTAATAAAATGAATTTAATTAATTTTCATAATTAATTAAATGAATTCAACTTGGGAAGAGTTCGGACCCGCGCACGGCCCGTGCGATCGGGTCGTGCTACCTGCCGAACTTTTGCGCCTACACGCATGGGCAGGCGCACGGCCCGTGCGTCGGGGTCGTGCGCCCTGCCGAACGTTGGAGCACCAGCGCACGGCCCGTGCGTCTGGTCGTGCGCCCCTGAACAGGTGCGTCTGTCAGTGCAAAATGTGTTTTTTCGAGCCAAAAGACGCGATCTTTCCATACGAGGCACCTGAGATCTATAATAATCGACCCTGCAGATGAATATGGATACGAAATCTTAAGATAAAACTTGTCATTTTCTGCATTTGTGAATATTGACATCCTACCTTCAAAAGCTTGAAAGTTAAGAACAACTTGTTGTTCGCTGTTGTTCCGGTTTTGCTAGTGCTGCTAACCGGAACTGTAAAAAGTCGTTGTATCTTAGAGGCGAGCGTCGGAACCGTAAGCACCCGGTATACGGGGCCTTTTCGTCTTGCGGAGACTAAATTTAATTCAGGCATCGACTTAGTCATACCTACCAACTCCAGCCATTTTCTTCCTAAACAGAAACCATTCACTTTATATTTTATCCAACAAATGTGAACATCAGCTCGGCCACTTAATCGAATCGGCCTGTCTAGGGCCTCATCCCCGCTCGGGCCGCTCCTATTAACATTTTGTATAGTGATTCTATCTAATATTCAATTAAAATCAAATATTGCTATTCCTATTAAAAGAATCAAACTTCATAATCTTCCCATCCCAGCACATCTTTTAATTTATTATATGATTAATAATCAACCTCTTTAATTAAAATAATATGAGCAAGTCTTATGTGAGACCGTCTCACAGATTTAAGTACATGAGACAGATCCAATCCATTTAAAAATCAAAACAAATTAGATCTAAATTTACATTGGTCAACTAATATGGGTTAGTTTAGAATCCGTCTCACATATTTGGACCCGAGAGACCGTCTCACATATTTGGACCCGAGAGACCGTCTCGTATGAGTTTTTGCCAAATAATATTACCAATCCCGCAGTAAAACAAACCAGGTTCAAGAAGGACAAACGCAAACCATAAGCATACTTGAACTGGATAAAATGATTTGGGTTGTAGCTGTAATGGGATACCCCAGATAGGTTCTACCAATCGGGTCCCATCTCATCAATGATTTCTTGGACAGGCCGGGCTGAAATCACGAGCCTGCCCCAAATCTCACATTTTTTTTTCGAAGCGCAAATCTCACATTTTAGACCTAAAGTTTGTGAAAAAAGTTTCTGGGCCGTATGAAAAGTTTGCTCAGTTTTTCTTTTATTTTTTCCTCAATCCCAGATTGTCAGCCCAAATATGAACGGGGCTGTCTATTTCACAGTAAATAGTAAATTAATTAATCAAGTCAATGTGAAACTTGATTCCAAAATAAATCAAGTCAATGATAATTAATCAAGTCTATTTCACAGTAAATAGTAAATTAATTAAACCGTAAATTCATCTCATGTTATTTTACAAATACATTTTAAAATTATATACATATACATTAAAGAAATAGTTATATATATGTGACTTCGAAAATAAATACTAAATCAAAATAGAGAATATGGATAGTATTGTATTTATATTAAGTCATTTACAATAATTTCCTCACCATCTATAATAATCAAATCATTACTATTGTAAGTTTAGTTAGAATGGAACACAAAAATAAGTTAATAGTGAAAAGTTGTTTATGACAAAAAGACAAAAAAAAAAAAACCCACAAATTTAAGAGATTGCAAGATAAACATGGTAATTATTTACTAATTCATAATGTTTTCCTTTTCTTAAAATGCTAAAAATCAGTCCTAGGTTGTCGAAGTGCCCTTCTTTTTTCACTTTATTGTATTTACAAGTGACTGAGAAAAGCATAAATGGAACAGGAGAAAAATAAATTTAGTTTTCAATTTTGAATCTGTTATCCCAATTCCATTTTAGACAAAGAAATATAGGTTCAGGAAGAATCTCGTAGCAGTGAAATTGAATCAGGGAAATCGAGATTTAAGGTTACTGAGTGATGATAGTCTGCAAATTCTAAAATCTCAGGTATGTCCCTTTGATGATATTTTCTTACATTCACATAGAATTTTTTGTTATTTATATAGCATATATAGGTTCTTTTTTCATGCACTAGGGTTGTATTTTTAATCCAATTTAAAACCCTACATTCTTCATAAATTGGATACAAGCTGGTTTAATTTCTGCTAGAAATGTAATATTAGAAGAGAATATCAACTTAATTACTTGGAATTCAGAAATAGATAAGAAAGATTTGAAAGAGGTGGGGATTTGAAAGAGGTGGGGGTGACAATTCATGACACGACAGGATAATACAACACGAACCTGACCCGATGTTACAATGCACGACTGGCACCAATCTGACACGATCAAACACGATGTAATTAGTTTGTCTTAAAACATAGATATCTTATATTTTACTTAGGGAGTGTTTGCAAAAACTTGTGCTTTTAGAAGAAGTGATTTATTATAACCCAAGGAAAAGTAGTTGTGAATCAGATGTTGTTAATGTTGCAAATAAAATCAGAAGTTGAGAATCAGAAATTGAGAAAAAAAACTGTTAAAATGCTTATTTGTTTATAAAAGTCAAACCATAAGCAGAATCAGAATCATAAATTGGCATTTGCAAACACTAAAGAGTGATTTTTTTCAGCCAAACACTGATAAACATTTTTATTTTATATTAATAAACACTTTTTTTAGTGATTGCAAACACTTCCGTAATTTTTTATGTATTTTGAACATAACCCAAAATTGACCAGAAAACCGAACAAGAACACGACTCGATGACCCGATTGCCACCCCTTAGAAAGAAGTAGTTGCCTGAACACCATCTTATGTGCAATACTGAAAATTTGCACTTAAGTAATCGCAAACGAAATATAATCACATCGATCCTTTATCACGATCACAAAAGCTAGTAAACATACACATATTTTCAAATACAAGATTCATAGTAGCACATGTTATTATTACATCCCACCTACATGTAATTTTCTTCACTCTGTAGCTACATAAACAGTCATCCTTTTTAAAGAAGTATGCGATGACTGTCCTAATCTGAGGGGACGAAGAAGAAAAGCTAACGACATCGTTTCATTTTTTCAAAAATATATTTACAGCATTCATTTGGAGTCTCATATCTACTCTTCTTAATTACCTCGTTTGGAAATTTAGTGTCTTGATGCAATACGCGTACATGAGCGCAAAGAAAACCGCGAAGGAGATCAGAACAGCCGCGACCGGCCCTTTAAAGTTGGGATCGTATCCAAAATGGTCTTGGATGTATGTTTTAATCATCGGTTGTGTGGACATCCCAGCAACCTTAATGGTTGTCTGCACATCGCCATATTGTCCGATAATTAGTCCGTAGACCGTCCACGCCACCGGACAAATCCAGTAGTACCATACCCACCACTTGGGAATTTTCTGATCATCCAAAATATAGAAAAGAATTTAAGACAATGCTTGTGTTGAAGATCACCTTAGATTTTAGGGATAATTGCAAAAAATACCCTTAAGGTTCAGTTTAATTTTAAAAGAAATGCCGCTATATTTCAGAATTACAAATACTCCCTTGATATATGTTTCTATTTTACAAATCGCACCCTCGAGAGGAGATATTTGTTAAGCAAATAAAAGTCTCTCAGTATTTGTATTTTTGCAAGATAGCTGGATTTTATTGTTATTAGGCTAAACCTCAAATATAGTTTTTGTAATTATCCCTGTATTTTAATGCTTTAAGGTAAGGATTAACTTACTGGTCTAGGGATGAAGAAGCCGGAGAATAGATTGAAAACTGAGTAAAAAGCTGCTGCGAAAATTGCCGCTACTTGGTGGTTTGGTGTGATGGATACAGTCATCATGCCGTAATATGTGAAGTATAGGAAAGAAAAGAAGGTGACGAAGTAGAACCAGAAGAATTTAGCCGCTGTCCATTCGAAGCTCACCATAGCGTACACTATTATGGTGTAGTATGTCGTCTGAATAAGCACGTAAGGTATTTCCACGATGACCTGCATATTAGGCAGCCGAAGAACTCTTAGTTATACTTGTTTGCAAAAACTTATGCTATTAGAGGAAGTGAATTATTGTAGCAGAAACAAAATAGTTGATAATCAGACGTCGGTAGTGTTTGCAAATACAAGCTAAAAAGTTGAATAAGTTAAAAGAGAGTGTTTGGTGAATAAGTAATAAAAGTGCTTTATTTATGTGTAAAAAGTCAAACCATAAGCAGAAACAAAAATCTAAAGCACTCTTCCGACATTTAGATTCTGATTAAATGATGCAGACTCAGAAGCAGAAGTTAGATTTCGAAAACACTAAAAACTACTTTTTTTGAGCCAAAAGCTTACATTAACGTTTTTAAGTGTGTGCAAACACTCCCTAAATGTAAGAAAATAGAAGGGGACAGTTCTGCTCGGAAAATTTGTGTTCTTAGGATATAAAATGGAAAGAAGCAAGAAACATGCATGACTCTTAATTTCTGCTAAAAGATTATGTAAAAAGATTGCGAATGTGGAAGTTGTCACCTGTGCAATGGCGTATGGTAGCGCTGAGTACATCCCTGCAGCCCTTTCTCTATAAAAAACAGTTCTTTCTATGGCTACGACAGGCTGTACCGTTGAACAATTATTAATTCCAACAAAGAGAACAGAAGCATACATGGCGCCTATGATCGTCAAAGATCCGTATCGGTGCTCCTTAAGACATAAGAGAAAAAAAAAAAAATGAAAACATCAGCAAATGGCTCTTAAAGCCCGTTATACTAAAAATTTAAAATAGACGGTGATCAGATACAAACTTTTTCGTGCCGACTCTCCAGAAGACCGTCCCGACCAGTAATGCGCAAGCCAAAGTGAAAAAGTATCGGACGAGATTATAATCGGGACTTCTCCAGTAAGTCCACCATTGTTTCCAGAGGCAGGATTTGAATTGGCCCCACGTGGACTGCGAGTACTGTGTGTTAAAGTACAAGTCTTTTGCCCCAGGGGCCGGCACGCTCAGTTCTTTCACTAAATCCTTGTTTCGTCTGGAAACAGACATGTACCATGGGATTAGAAACTGTAAGTTGTGAATTGGGATAATTACAAAAACACCCTTGAGGTTTGGGCTAATTACAAAAAAATCTAGAGATGTTTCAAAATTACAAAAAAAAACCTCAGGTTTGATTTTGTTCAAAATTTAAGGGGGTAATTGTAATATTTTTATAAATGTCAGGGGGTTTTCTGAAATGTTTTCGTTCTTATGAAGGGGGGAAATGTAAGACGGATCAAACCTCAAGGGTGTTTTTGCAATTTCAAAAATCTTTGGGTTTTTTCTGTAACTAGCCTGAACCTCAGGTTTTTTTTTTTTTTTTTGTAACTATCCTTGTGAATTTGTGGACATTTAGAGTTTTTTGTTTTCTTTACTTACTGATATAAGGTGGTTGATTTGTAATATTCGGCAAAATCCATTCCGAGTCTGGCTTCTGTGGCGACTGAGCTAGCTTCGAGCATCCAAGTTGCTGGATTGTATTTCTCTTTGATCCTTGGTACTCCAGGAATTGCCTACATTGGATGGTGATAATTTAATATTCGTTACGATAAGTTACAATTTTTTGAAATCTGATTTATGAATTACCTCAAAGTATTCGATGATTTTCTGTGAATTTCGGCCTAAGGGTCCTGCGTAGATTACTTGCCCTCCTCTTTTCATGAGAAGTAACTGATGCAAGTAAGATAGAATATATTAGTATTAACTTAGGAGTGTTTGATGAATAAGTTGTAAAAGTGCTTTTATTGCAAGTAAAAGTCAAACCAGAAGCAGAACTGCAAATCTAAAGCACCCCTCCCACTGATATTAGATTCTGATTTAATTACTCAAGCATAATTTGGCATTAAAAACACTAGAAACTATTTTTTTTTCAAGCCAAGCTGACAATCACTTTTTTTAAGTGTTTGCAAACACTCCCTATCAGAGTGAAAGGTAGAATGATTTAGAGGGAAAATAACTAAGGACAATTTTGTATGTTACCTCATCAAAAGCTTCGAAGATATCAATGCTAGGCTGATGAATTGTGCAAACTACAGTTCTCCCTGTGTCGACTGTGTTTCTCACCGTCCTCATGACGATAGCTGCTGCTCTTGCATCCAGACCAGAAGTCGGCTCGTCCATGAATATGATTGAAGGGTTAGCAACAAGTTCAACGGCTATTGTCAATCTTTTTCTCTGTTCAGTCGACAGTCCAGTAACTCCAGGTATCCCAACAATGGCATCCTTGAGATTGTCTAGCTCAACAAGATCCATCACTTCATCAACGAAAGCCTGTACAAATAAGGCGCGTAAATTGAATAGTATTGCATTTTTTTGGGATAATTACAAAAAGCCCATGAGGTTTGGGCTAATTACAAAAAACCCTAAAGATGTTTCAAAATTACAAAAAGCCCCCTCAGATTTGATTATGTCTTAAATTTAAGGGGGTAACTATAATATTTCTATAATTGTAAGGGGGATTCTTGAAATGTTTTGTTGCTTATGAAGGGAGAGAATGTAAGACAGAATCACACCTCAAGGTTTTCTTTTGCAATTTTCGAAAACTTTTAAGTTTTTTATTTTCCTTTTTTGTAATTAGCCCGAACCTCAGGTTTTTTCTTTTAATGTAATTCTCCCTTTTTTTTCAATTTCTTTTTATATTTAGGCTTAAATTATGGGTCGAAAATGCTCTTACCATCTTTTGTTCGTTGCTAACTTGTTCAGGAAGTCGAAGGAAGGCGGAATAAATCAAAGATTCACGGATAGTTACTTGAGGTGAGTGGATATCAGTTTGTTCACAGTATCCAGAAATTCTTGCGAAAGTTTCTTGATTCTTTGGAAATCCGGATATTTGGATGTCACCTTCAATATAACCACCGGTTTTTCTACCGGCCAGAACATCCATTAACGTAGTTTTTCCTGCCCCACTTACTCCCATCAACGCGGTCAAAACTCCTGGCCTAAATGCACCGGTTACTTCACAAAGTAATTGGAGTTTGTCCTCCATTACTCCTTGTTCCTTCATTTCCTGCAACGATAGGATAAGTTTGATGTTAACAGAGCAATTAGGGAGTGTTTGCAAAAAAAATTCTGCTTTTAGAGGAAGCGATTTATTGTAGCAGTAAGTTGGTATTGTTTGTGAATAGAAACTAAAAGTTGAATATGGTATAAGTTGTAAAAGTGCTTCATTTGCGTATAAAAGTCAAACCACAAGCAAAATCAGAAATCTAAAGCAAAATCAGAAATCTAAAGCTAATTAGATTATGCAGAATCAGAAGTTGGCATTTGAAACACTAAAAACTATTTTTTTAAGCCAAAAGTTGACAATCATTTTTTGCAAGTACTTGAAAACACTCCCTTAATATTTCAGTTCATTCACAAGTTCAGTCGAGTAAAAATATCATCTTCATTCGAAATGAAATTTGAGCTTGGTACGGTTTCTTACAGGCGGCATGTCCACAGAGTAGTTTACGCTGTCAAATGACATCGATAAAGGGGTGAAAGGTAGAACCATTCCTCTCTTTGGGGCAACACCTCTTACGGTCCCAATGCTTAAGTTTTCATTCCTATTGAGTCCATAGACATTGGAAAGACTGCTCATACGCTGGATCGCCATTTCCACTAATAAGAAAAAAATAATTCTGCATGAGCAAATAGGCTATTTAGTAAGTAATTGATCTTATATTGACGTATGTTTGATGATTGTTACTTGTGTTGTTTCCATCATCAGAAGACAAGGATCGGGGGAGAGAATCTTTCTTCGACTTTGTTGTTCTAAGTCGTGGCGCATCATCCATCTCTTCATGGTTAGTTTCCATTTCCCTCGCTTGCTCTTTCGATATTATAGCTTGTGGCTTTCCGAGAGCTGTTGCATCAAATAGAAAACAGGAAAAATTAGCTCTCATATTACAAACATGTATAATTGTTTTTTAGTCCTCTAAGTGGACGCACTTGGAGATTCAGTCCTTTAAGTGGGAAAAATTCAGATGTTTCGTCCGGTGACCGCCTAAAGCTACGTCATAGTGACCGGTTTAGGTTTTTTCTGCCTTAAAGGGCTGAATCAAAGTCAGAAAAGAAAAGAACTGAATTTCCAAGTGTGTCAATTTAGATGACTAATTTTTTTTTTTGTCTTACACATGTATATTTATATTAGATCATCTCATACATCAACTGGATCATGAAAACTTACGGCTGTGATACATGAATAAGTTTTTTAGTCCTCTAAGTGTACGCACTTGTAGATTCGCTCCTATTTTTCTTTCGACTTTAAATTCAGTACTTTTAGTGGGAAAAATTCAGTTTTTTCGGTCCAGTGGACGCCTGAAGCAAGTCACAGTGTCCGGTTCAGATTTTTTTTAGTTAAAGAACTGAATCCAAAGTCGAAAGAGCCACATAGAGGACTAATTTTTTTTTTTTTAATTTTGCCTCACACACGTATATTTATATCAGATCATCTCATACATCAACTAGATTGAAAACTTACGGCTAAGATACATGAGTGCAAAAGTGAATAGAACATTGAAGAGTAGCGTAAACCCCACAAGGGCGCCGACCCCTATCCAGTACCACTTCTTTTCAGGGAAAACACTAAAGTTGTTCAAAATTGCCACTCCCAATCTTGTTCTGTTGTCTGAGGCCTGCACGGGACCAAACATCAATTATTATGAAGTTCTTTCCCGCAACGAATGATGGCATAATGTCTATCCTATTTGTTATAGTTAAGGATATATAAAAGGTTGGAAAAAATGCAGAGTTTTATTAACGTACCAATTTGTTCATCCATCTTGGAGCAAGCATCTCGTTTACCGCAATGGCGTTGTAAGCATAGGTCAGGGGTGAAACCCAGTAACCCCAACCCCACCAGTCTGGAATTTGGCCTGCATTTGAAAGTAGTCACATGAGATCATAATTCATAGATATCATAAATCATAAATCATTTTTGGCCATTGGATTATCACACTTTAAATGTCATTTAGGATAATTACAAAATCTAAAAAAAACCCGGTTATCTTTTAAAATCACAAATACACCTTGATGTTTGTGTTTGTTTTACAAATTACGCCCCTCAATAGGTGCAGTTTTGATTCTCTTCTTGGCATTTTTCCTTTTTTCCCTCTCTCTTGCATAGTATGAATGAAAGTATCATATATGCTAAAATTTATAGTTGTTTACTAACCTTTAGGAAGAATAAAACCGCCCAAGAGGAAGACGAGTAAAAGAGTAAGAGCACCACCGGTGTTTGCGATAATCATGGTCCTGCATATTCCAGCTATGAGCGAACATCCCTGCAGCCATTTGCTGGATAGCAAATATCAGCAGTAGCTGCTTGAAGAACCTGTGAATATGATAGAAAAGTCTTCATCATCATGTACAAGTTTTAATCCAGGTAATAAAAACTTCTCTTTATGAAGATGTTCGATTTATAGAATTACTTAGTAATATATACTTCCTGTTTTAATATTGCCAAAAGAAGTTACAGCTGAAAAGTAGAAGTTGGTAGTGTTTGCAAATATAAGCTGACAGTTGATTAAGTTACTAGAGAATGTTTGATGAGTAAGCGGTAAAAGTATGTACATATTTCAAAATAAAACCAGAAGTAGAATAAAAAATCTAAAGCACCCTTCCCCTGCTTTTAGATTCTAATTAAATTAGGGAAAATAATCTATTTAGTCATGTAACTTGAACTATTTTGCGATTTAGTCATCTAAGTAAGCCACCTTTAAACTTTAGTCCAATATCTTTTAAAAGTTTAGATATTTTGTTATATTTTGACCAAAATTATGTGATTTTATCAGATATAGCTAACTATGACCAAATAGTGCAAACATGTCAAAAACATTGGGAATTTTGGAGATTTAGCGCAAAAATTACCACCTAAACATTAAAAATCCCCAAATTTTTCGTGTCAATTTTTGGTGATTTGACGTGGCAATTTGTGCGCCAAATCACCAGAATCTCTAAAATTCTTACACACGTTAGCACCCATCTGTTCTAGTTAGCAATTACTATAAAATTACACAATTTTTTTCAAAAACAAACTATATGTCCAAATTTTTTAAAGATATTGGAAACAAACATTTGAAGTTTGAACACACTAAAAACTGCTTGTTATCAGCCAAAAGCTGACAATCACTTTTATTAAGTGTTTGCAAACAGTCTCTAAGTTAACTTCATGGAAACTCAAGATGCGACTGATGCGTTCTCTTATTCGATATGTGTATAGTTTGCCACTAATAATATCACTGGAATAAGGAGTGGGGAAGCGAAAATGTAAGGCTTACCTGCTAGGTTCAGGGGCGAATCCAATGGTGTAGTATGTCGTGACCATCCATACGATAGTCTCGAACGCGGAGATCGGAATCCTTAGCAAAAACGTCGGCAAAGTGAATGCCCAAGGCGGGTGGAAAAGAAGGTCCCGTTGCTTGTAAAAAACCGGAAGTCTCTGTATCGTGAGAGCCAGCTCCGAGAAACCATTGAAGTTATTACTTATCATGCAAAATAAAAGCGCGCCGATATAGACGGCGCCGTCTTGTTCGTTCCTAGTGTGCATTTGCGTCCGCAGAAAGAGAGTCGACGTGATAATCGCAACGATGAATAACTGCACGGTCTTGAAAACGTAGACGAACGAATTTCTCTTGATCAGAAGCCATTCCTTGTCAAAATTAGCTTTGAGGAGCTCTCTTTTGGGCATGGAGTACTTTTTGAACACCAGAGCCGCTTTGTGGCTTCTGGATTTGTCGTAGGGGACCGATAGTTCGTTTTCGAGACGTAGGCCGATGTGGAAACGTGCGAATCGTTTCGCGAATTCGCCGACAGGGATGTATCGGTATGGCTTACTTCTGTCTGCCCAGTATTGTTCCTGGTCTTTTCTTGATGTTACCTGGTAATATTTTTCATGTTAAGTTTGTGTGTTAGTATTTGTTAACAAATGATTTTGTACTCATCCTTGTTTTCACTATATCAAAATACGGTTTGTAACTAATGGAGATATAGTTTAGTGAAGTGGTAAAAAATGCAATTTTAGTCCCCTAATTATAACTAAGGATGATTACGAAAATACCCCAAGATTTAGCCTAATTAAAAAAAAAAAAGAAAATCAGATATTTTTCAAAATTACAGATACCCTTGACATTTGTTTCTCTCTTACAAATCACCCCTCAAGAGGGGTATTTGTTAGTTATATACATGTCTTATTTGTAATTTTGAAAGAAAATTGGTATTTTTTGTAATTAGGCTAAGCCTCACTTTTGCAATTATCCCTTATAATTATAGATGATTGATTGTTGTGACAAAATTAATCCTGTGAAAATCATGTTTTGTAAAAAAAAAATTCATGCAATTAAAAAAGCTCGCGAGTTAAGTTCATTTTTCACAAAAAAATGAATAATCGGCTGGAAAAAATTGCTCGACACGTGATTAGCACGTGGGTTTTTTACTGGATGATTTTCTAATTTTTGGAGAAAAAGATATAATTCGCAATTTTTTTCATTGCATTGTTTTCTCCTCTGCAAAACACGGTTTTTATGGATCAATTCTGCCACTCTCATATATACCGGATCAATTTTGCAATTTTGCCTAGTAAAGTAAACCCGGGAACCTGTCACATGCCAATTTCAGTAGTTCATGTCATATCATATCCACTAATTATACTAAAATAGTAATCTAGGCACATGTAATTTTATTATCCTGAGATGTTATTTACCTCTTGTAAGAAATCAGCAGTTCCTTTTCTCTCAGGGCATTTGAACCCACAGCTCTCAAAGAACTCAACTACATGCTCTCTTGGGCCCTGATAGACAATCTGTCCTTCTGACAATAGAACGACGTCGTCGAAGAGATCAAATGTCTCTGGGGCCGGTTGAAGAAGGGACATGAAAATGGTGGCCTCTGTCAAATGTACAATTTGTTGCAAACATTTGACTATCTGAAATGTTGTGGAGCTGTCCAGGCCCGTTGATATCTCGTCCATGAACAACGTTTTTGTCGGCCCAACAATCATTTCTCCTGTATCGGAAAGGTAAGAATAAGAACCCAAAGAATGAGACCGGCCCATTACTCTGAAAATAGTGGTTCGGCCGAACACAGTTTTAGTTCAATTACAAAACATACCATTGAGGACTCGAGGTTCAATCTAATTACACAAAATAGTGTTTCATGTTTGTAATACTTAATTATGAAAGAGAACTGATTTTTTTTAATTAGGCTAAATCTCAATGGTAGGTTTTGTAATAACATTAAGGGAAAATTACAAAAAAGCCTGAGGTATTACGAAAAAGTCCAGAGATTTTGCATTTACATTTTCCCCATGATATTTATAAAAATGTTACATTTATTCCCTTAAATTTAAGACATAATCAAACCTGATGGGGCTTTTTGTAATTTTGAAGATTTTTTTTTAATTAGCCCAAACCCCTGGATTTTTTGTGTAATTATCCATGACATAATGTTTTTCCATGACTTTGATCGAAAGATTGTACTAAATCCTGCCTATTTCTTGTTTAAGCTGCAACTTAAAATTAAAATTGCCTTTTGTCTAATTTCTGGTAAACTATATTTTAATCTCAATCAAAATTTTTAATAATTATTCTGCCGGTAAGATGTACTTGCCTATTTGTCTACAAATATTTCATCCAACAGGTTGATTGATGATGAGGCACCAACTTTATATGAAAATGGTCAAATATTTATCATAATATATTCTCGAACACTCAAAATATATCCAAACATTCTTTAGAAAATCTCATTTCCAAGGAATATGATTTGGTTCAATGGTGTTTGGTAAGATTGTTGAAAATAATTCAACTCAAAGTGGACTTGTTATACCAGTTCTTTTTCGTTTTTCCTATTGATTGGGGGCAAATGGGGCCATAATGTTATATAAAGGGTTATTTTTTAGTATATATTAATTTTCAAGGAATATGATTAGTTGTCTCAATCTGTCTACTTCTGAGTGCTGATAGGATTTGGTAATTCCACTAGGGATTTAGTCAACAAATGCATTTATCAAAATATATACACAAATATATATATATATATATATATATATATATGTGTGTGTGTGTGTACTTTCTTGAAAAATGAATAACCATTCAATTTGGTTTTGTTATACTGTGAATGTCTTTTCCTATTATTATTGCTTTACATTTAGGCAAAGGCCCACTTAAAATTTCAAGATATTACACTTACTCCTCTAGAAATTATCATCGATTTTATTTGTCTTTTAATTCAATTAAATTTAAATAATGTTGGAGACAGATAAACGTTCGGACTGATTACAAAAAAACCCAAGAGATTTTGACAAATTGCAAAAAAAACACTTGAAGTTTGATTCCATCTTACATTTACCTTTCGTAGGGAAAAATATTTCAAAAACCCCTTAAAAATATTACAGCCCCCCCCTTAAATTCATGATATAATCAAACCTGATATTTTTTTTTTGTTTTCTTTTTTGCAATTTTGAAACTTCATTGGTTTTTAATAATTGGCCAAACCTCAGGGGTGTTTTTGTAATTATTCCTAAAAATAAATCAAAATTATGTGTTAAAAATATATGGAATGAACCTGTTGTAACACGCTTCTTTTGGCCACCTGAAATGCCTCTTATCATTTCATCCCCAACAATGGTGTCTCTGCACACATCTAGCCCCAATATCTGCAATATTTTTTATTTAATTTAGTTAAAAAATTATTAGTTCTAATTAAATCAATTTGCATAATCAAAATATAGAAACAAATTTGTTCACCAACAAAATCTATAAACTTCTTGATGGGCCCACGCCAATAGCTAATGAGGCATATGTGGGCCCATCCCACAGCCCAACAACAATTGTGTGATGGTTGGTGAGGTGAGATTTTTGACCCAATCAAATAGAACATCAGAACATTACTATTTTTTTTTTCTTTTTTATAACTCGCCTTCCTGAACTACGCCCGACTACGCCAATTCCTTCTTGCCAAGGTAAACCATGCGGGATGATGTGCACGCAAATGTTGACGGGTCTCACGACGTACAACCATATCCTCCTGGTAAAGAGAACAATTATGTTCGACCCCCAATCTACTAATAACGATCTCTCCCCGAATCGAACCCACACGGATGCTATTCAAGATGAGTTCCCACCAAATCTTCACTACCGCATATGCCCCGGGAGCAATTTGATGGAGCGAGGGGATTTGAACCCCGACCTCCACCCCACAATTGCTTGTGGTGGCCAGGAGTGTGGCTAATTCCTAATTAAACTTGTTTTATATTTTGATTGAAAAATAAATTATCACCATTTTTATAGAATAAAAAAATGATTGATTAATTATCTTTACCCTTAGAGTGTAGTCTGTAATAAGGCTGCTCTCTACTCCCTCCATGGCAGTTGCCTGTTGAGCATATATAAACAAATTAAGCAACAAATTAAAAATGGAAAATAATTAAATCATAAGAGAAAGTAATATTTAGATAATTAATTTCTTAATTAAACTATTGTAATTAATTACCTTCATGAAAAGATCAACTTCTGCCTCAGGAAATATACCAGCTTCTCTTTCCCTTCTGGCCAGCTCACTCAAAAGATCTGTTTCAATATTGTTAAATTACAACTCAAATACTTAAATAAAAAAAGGAGATAATTACAAAAAAGCCCCTGAGGTTCGGGCTAATTACAAAAAAAACCAAGAGGTATTCGAAAGTTGGAAAAACACATTGAGGTTTACATTTCGTCTTACATTTTTCTCCTTCATAAGCAAAAAACATTTCATAAACCCCCATAATATTTATTATAATATTAAAATTACCCCCTTAAATTTAAGACATAATCAAATCTGAGTTTTTTTGTAATTTTGAAACATCTCTGGGCTTTTATGTCATCAGCCCAAACCTTAGGGGTTATTTTGTAATCATCCCATAAAAAATGTAAACCCCAAATAAATGAAAATAAAAAAAATGAAAATAGTAATATTGTTAGTACCATATCGCGATCCAACTCCTTGGCATCTAGCTGAAAAATCCAGGGTTTCTTTCACAGTCATTTCACCAACATGAATGTCATTTTGACTAATGTAAGCCGATGTTTTTTGAGGTACAAATTCATTAAGCATATGTCCATTGTATGTGATTTCTCCGCTTGCCTGTTTCACAATAAATTTGTACAATGTGAATTAGATGAAATTATAAGTTCAAGAGATGGGACAATGTTATTATACATCGATCTGGTATCTCATCTCATATTCCAACGTGACAAATATATATTTTTAAATGTATAAGTTTTGCCTTTAATTATATATATTTACCATCAATTATTATATACACTGCCCATGTATCCATAAAATGGAACACGATATAGAATATTAAACTAAAATAGAATATCCAAAATGGTGAAAATGGGAATTGCAATAAATATTGAATTTATTGATCATTTCATAGTGAAAACTAATACGAGATTAGTACTTGAGTATAAGAATCAAACCTTTAAAGTAGGGTCTAATTTTCCTGCTAGAGCCAACAAAAGGGTTGTTTTGCCGGAGGATGGTGGTCCTAATAAAAGGGTCATCCTGTCAAAATTAATCACAAGAAATTAATATGATGCAGTCGTGGTTCATTTAATTTTATTAGCAACATAATTATTAAAATTTGAGAAAGTTAAATAATATACCTAGAGGGTTTTATGATGCCTGAGGCATCTTTTAGTATAGTGAGTTTTGTTTTCTTGGCCATCCTAATTCCGAAGCATCCCAGCGCCGTCTCGGCGATGTTACGGGCGGCGTTTGGCAGCGTCGGGAGCGCCCTGTCTCCGACGAAGCAGTCGGCCTCCACCGTTAAGTTCTCAAATCTCACTTCTACCGTAGGAAGATTAATCCCAACTCTGCATTTAATTACAAAAAATGTATTAATTACAATCAAATTAAAACAAATTAATCCATGTATGTTTGCTTTTATTTATGTCCTAAGTAATAGTTTATTTTGAAAATATCTTTTTACTTGTTATAGGTATAACGTGAAACACTAAATTTCAACAACTAGATACAAAACAGTAAAGAAACTATATATTTACTTTTCCTACTTACATCCAACCTTTTTTATATCATTAAGACAAGGACATCATGGCACATTTTTTGTTACTTATACTAGTAATTATTTGCTTCCTCTTTTGCTAGCAGTTATATCAATAGACATAAATTAATTAATATTGGTACTTTATAGTCTAATTTAATCAACAGTAAAATAGTATACTAATTGATAGGTAAGTTTTGGTAGAAACTATATAGAAAGATTCCATGCAAATAAAACTCCAGCCGCACGCAATATTCTTATTTGGAAAAATGGTTTTTTTTTTTTTCGTTCCATAAGTTCGCCTATGTAGAGATTCTGTCTAATAATTTTTGAAACTTACTATTCTAAGAATAAACTTTGACTTCTTACATAACCGAATCAATATCTAGAGATACTACATATATTGTTAACATTAACATAAAACTCCAAATTAACAAAATCCATTTGTCAACTCTCTCCCAGAGCTGCAGAACTAACCACTCTATTAGAAAGTCGAATTAGCAACTTTTACACGTATTAATTAGTTCAATTAAGACTTCAAAATAAAACCCAGAACCTCATAGATTTTGTTCTAATATATTTATATTATATATAAAAAATATGTTTGGCCATCCTTCGTTTTCCATAAGCATCCAGTTCCAAAAATATCCACCAATTAGCATCTCAATTCTCAAGTACAAAATCTGACTAAATAAAAATGACACATAAACAACTCTTATATCCATCCCACAAAAAAATCCCTTCAACATTAAGCAATAATAAAAATAATAATAATTAAACATTAAGATTTACCATTCCCAATTAATTCATTCATTTATTCAAGAGCAAGTCTTGTGTAAGACCGTTTCACAAATTTAAATTAACGAGACAGATCCAACCCATTTTACAAATCAAATTAAGCAAGTTAGATTCATATTCAAATGAATAATTTTAGGATCAGTAGCACAAAATTAATCGACCGTCTCATACAAATTTTTGTCTTTATTTCAAAACATAAAGGTCGAATTAAACTTACTTATCAATTCGATTTCTGAGTTTGATGAGGAACTTCTCATTATCTTCCTCAGCAACCTTAAAAAACCTGTCAATGAACTCTTGCCGTTCATTCATGTCAAGATTTCTCACATCAATTTCCCTGTGAACAACCTTAATACTCCCGTTAGTCGGCGTCTCCATGAACGATTTGAGAAGGGTTTTTCTCAATCTGTCGTAAGTCGGCAGTTTTTCCAGAGCAGCCCATCTCAGGGCCTCTTCGTCTTCCTCGGCACGAGCACTCCGCCGTCTTGGAGTGGCGCCGCCGCCGGAAAATACCTCCTCCATGCCCCGACTCAAGCTCCGACCGATGCCCCGGCTAGTTTGCCTTCTCGAACCCCGCATTTTATCATCCATTTTTTCTGTAATTTATTTTTGAGTAGTGAAGCGCCTAAAAATGTAGTCGGCGAAATTAACAAGCTATGATGGGAAAATGGATTGAATTAATTGACATTTTATCAAACAGTTGGAGGGTATTCGAAAGGTTATTAAAAGAGTGTGTTATTTATAGTAGTTTTGATTCTTAATTTCCACACCAGTTCGTGAAAGTTTGAAGAAATTAAACACTTGTGGGAAAGAGGAGAATTTTGAGATTTTTTTGGTTTTTCTCCCCACAAAAACTGGTTTGATTTAAGGCTACTTCAAAGAAGAATTTTGTGGGTATTATTTATAAGGGATACTTGTATTACCTGGGGTTTGGTTTGCGGGGCAGGGTGGGCACGAACACGACACGTTTACAAACACTGTTCAGAGGAGACAATTACACGATACTCACGATACAATTATAAACACTGTTACATAGACAAATTACATGATATAGCAAGACACGACATGACACGATACGAAACACGACACAATCACGAAATTACAAAATTAAGTTAAGATTATGATTATTGTTATATTTAAGATCAAATAAGATAAATAACAGAAAAACACGATAGTGCAACATGAATACAACACGATAACATGATTTGTCACCCCTATTAAGATTGGGACTTGATAAGTTTGCTTGAATATATTGAATATTTTAATAATATCACCAACTTTTTTTTATATTTATTTATTTATTTATCTGTTTTTGGGTTTCTTAAAAAATGAATTGTTTTTTACCTCTGTTTTTCTCTTGTACTGGAGTAGATTGAGGATCGGAGGTTAGTATGGCCCTACCGGTTACTAGTGCAATAGGTGAGGAAAGAAGAGATAAGGTGACTACAAAGTTAAAGAAAAGTTAATTTTATTTTTTTAAAAAGGAAATTAATTATTTGTGAAATAGCTTTTTTTTTAAAAAAAATTCTAATTAATGTTAAATTATTACTATCCTAATTAATTAAACAGTACTTCTAAAGACTAAATTGCAAAATTAGTCTAGTAATATCAATTCCTGGCAATTTTAAAATTGTCCTTGAATTTTATCCCCAATTAAGTGCGATTTTTTTTAAAAAAAAAATTATCGTCCTAAATTGCCAATTCAAATTATAAAAGGATCAAAATCAATGGCGGAGATAGAGGGGTCATAAATTCCCTCCTTCCCTAATAACTAATTCCATACAAAAGTAATAAAAAAATTAGCATATAGTAGTTTATTATATGGTTTTTTTTTTTTTTAGTTTTTCACCCCAGCCACTTTCATAACCTGAATATGCAATTGTTTTCAATTAAACCCCTAAATCATTATCAGGTTCATCCACATCCTTCTATATATATAATTCCCATTTTTGATTCTTTAATTTAGTTAATTCCAGACAAGCAACAAAAATATTTAGAAATTGCCAATTCGAAGAAGTTATTTCTCAGCTACCATTAATTTTCGTTTCCATCAGGACTATTTTTGATTGACCCTCGTCAACAAAATAGGCTGGATAATATTGTCCAAAAGGAGAAAGGAAATTTCTTTATAAAACATTATATGACGCACACAGATAGAAGCATGCACGGTGCACCTCCTAAAAATAGCTAATGATTTAAGAGCTTAAGAAGTTTGAGTATTATTATCAACTAATCAAGTACGAAAATTTTATAAAAAATTCGATGATGCCCATTTAAATAATATATTATTATAGGATGGATATGTACAAAATAGTCCATCTATAACTATTAATTCCAGTAGCTTGTTGGAATTTTGGCGGCCTTAGATTTTTATTAATGCCGAAATAAATGAGGCATCATTAATTGCCTATATTTGGGTTGATAAAAAAAATTGAACCCATATTAATTTATTTGAGCATTTAAATGATATTTGTAAAATATTGTTAGATGTTTATTTGAGGGACATATATATATGTATTATATATATTGATCCCTATTACATCTCATAATAAAAAATAATAAATAAATATTCGATATTATATATAAGTAGTTATTACATATATATACAACATAATTGGATAAATTCTATTATAAACACACAAATGAATATAGAAAATATTTCTTCAGCCAGTGACCATCAAGTTGAATTGGACCAAGTCCTTTGTCAGTTAGGGCTTTATCATAATAAGGCTTTTTGGTCTATGTTAAAGAGACCTCATATTTCCACCAACAATTGAATTTGTTCAAATTATCACCTAGCTCACGCTTTACACGAATAAACAACAGAATCTTCTATTGAAGTAATGCAGTAATTATTTAACAGAGCATACAAATTAAAACCGTAACGTAAAGTATATATATACAAAATTTAATGTAATATAAATATTTAGTAAAATTTTATAATAAAATATCATATCTGTTACATAGATATTAAATATACTTTGCTTTATGACTAATCACAATTATCTTTTCTGATCCACCAATAAAATAACTCTAATATATGGAAAATTGCTACTACCTACTTTTTAAGTTTTGACACCAATAACTATGGTGAGTATGATCTTAGAATTAGACAACTTGGAGTCTTCTCTTTTTGAAATTTCAATAATATACTTTGTTAGGTAGGTCCACCACCCTCAAAACTTATATATATATATATATATATATATATATATTCTTAATTTGCAATAAGTTTATTCTTAATGTATGTAAGATAGAGGGTATTATAACTTCAGGTCTCCGAGTCAGAAGTCAACGATTGAATTGGATAATTGTTTGCAACACAACAAATTGTTAGGGTGTCAGGGTTGTCCTGGAAAATCCTCCGACGGTCAAGTCAGATTAGAGAGCCAGATAATATTCAAAATTCACAAAGCTTAGAGAATTAGAATGAGTTTCATACATTTCCAATGAGATTGTCTGGGTATAAATATCTTTTTTAGAATGAATTGTTATATGGTGCTTTATAGCGTATGGACCATATATCCCCGTTAATTAGCTAGCCGATCATAAAAAACTCTATTGGACATTTCTTATAAGTATTTGGGTGCTTATATTATAATGGATTTTTTTAATACAATGGAGGAAATTTGGGGAGAGAATACATGTACTTGTATGGTATTGAGTATAAACTTGAAGTCTATTAGTGTTACCGTTACTGTTTACATTTCTGTTAATACTGCTAAGAGTTAGTTAAACCGTTAGAAAGTAGTTAGGAAGTTTGTTGCTATGCCAGCTGTTTTTCTACAGCTCTCTCTACTCATCTCTCTCGTGTATAAATATCCCACCATACCATTGAATAAAACATCTTACCTTTATGCGGTTTATATTAGTTCATTTACATTCTTAACATGGTATCACGAGCCATGCTATTTTTTCCGGTACCAGCGACAGCTCTCTTCTCCGATTGATTTTTTTCTCTCATTTCTATGGCTACATTCTCTGATTTTCCGGTGTCTGTAATTTCTCAGCTCCTAGTATCAAACTTGATCGCAATAACTATACATATTGGCGAATTCAAGTTCTATCTGATGTGCGCGCCCATGGTTTTGAGGATTTCCTCTTTGGAAAGACTACTGCACCACCTCAATTTGTTGTGCTTGATGAGTCATCTTCGTCTCCTACGTCTAATCCGGAGTATTTGCTCTGGATCCGCAGAGATCAGACCTTGTTTAGTTGGCTTCTAGCCTCAGTTTCTGAGTCCATGCTTGGATACATCAATCGCCACCACTTCATCCGAAATTTGGTCAGTTTTTGAAACCTTGTTTCGATCTCAATCCACAGCTCGTATTTCACATCTTCGTGCTCAGTTGTTAAACACTAAAAAATGTGATATATCCGT